>JASDQU010301358.1:668-13855 GCA_032191745.1 Picea mariana
GATCTGAGAACTACAATATGGGTCTTGTATTAGAGATTTTGATCTATGATATTCAGTTGAAGTTGAAGATATTAAAGGATTGATTTTATTTGTATTCATTCAAGTTAAATAAATAAAATAATTATATTTTATCTACTTAATATAGCTTGTGTTATACATGTTTATGAATAATTAATTGAACTGCATATATCTTATTTAGTTAACTTAGTTAATCTATGAAAATTTGAAAAATATCCAAAAGTTTTAGACACTTATTCACCCACTCCTCTCAGTGCCAGTGTGTGTTTCAACAAAGATTTCCAACCATATAACCTATGCTCTCATTTGACATAGGTATTTAGAGTAAATATTCCTTCAAAGATCGGGTATCCAAGATGAGCATCAAAAATTAAAAAACAATGTTTCCAAGAATATCCATCTTGCAATATTTATCTTGGACATCTATATTCTCCCCCTGTTTTTGACATCAATGAAAAAAATATTTCCAACAATCTCCCCCTTTGCATTGATGGAAACCCTTAGTCAATTCTGATACTTCCCCTGTCTGCAACTTTCCTTGTGTCTGCAATTCTTCCTTTGTATGCAAATTCTCCCCCTTTGAAATCAATGACAAAGGGTTGCTCCACCTGATTTTATGCTTCTCTTTACTGATGAGATGAGAGGCATATCATTCCCATACAACATTTTTTTCCTTTGACTTCATCAAGAATGTATACAATATTTTAAGCTTTATTTTCATTTTCCACTAATCTTCATGAACCTGATTTTCTTATCTCACACCCTTTAGAATGAAATGTGAGATGTAATTGTGATCACACATTTTACTGACATTTATAAGACTATGTTTTAACCCTTCAACATAAAAGATATTCTATTTTTTAGTCTTTCCATTATCAATACTAATGGTACCTTTTCCAACTATATTTGCAAAATTATTATCCCTAACGGTAGCATTGCCTTCTTTTTCTTCCTTTAGGATGAGAAATTTGTTCTAATCCCCAATCATGTGTTTTGAACATCCAATATCAATGTACAGTTGACTTCCTTTGTCCTGAGAATACATTGCAAGTCCACATTCTTCTTTGTTTGGTTCTTCTTGCTTCCTTTTCCACACCCTTGTGTGTTCTTCTCTATGCTTGGTAATAACATTTTATTCCCTATTTTGATTAGGATACTTTATTATGCTGCTTCTATAGTCACATCCTATGTTCCCATAGTTATTTTACTTATAAAATCCAGTATCGTAATTAAGTAGAGGAGCAAATGAATTGTAGTTTCTATTAAAAAATCCATGAGAACTTCTAGTTTTTTTGCTCACATAATCATCCTTTGAGGTATTGCAAGGACTTCTCTTTCTATTTCCTATGTGGTCACTTCTTGTATAAGATTTACAATCTCTTGTTTTATGACCAAAATTATTGCAAGAAAAATAGTATCCAAGGAAGATAGTTTGATACTGGGTTGTGAAAGGCCTTCTTGGTGGAACAACTCTTTTGAACTCATTCTTGTTGTTCTTGTGAGAAGAATCAGGTTTTTTCTAATCATCATTTCCTTTCATGTTGTCGCTTTCATTGTTTATGGACCCTTTGATAATGTTAGCATAGCTATTAGTATTTTATTCATTTTCCTTTTTTGATGGCTTTGTGACCTTAGTGCTTGCATCTCCCTCGCAGGTATTTTATTTTTTGTTGTATCCAATAGATATCTTGATGAATAGTGACGTTTGGCAATTGAGAATGTTATCTAATATTTCAGTAATATTTCCAAAATTCAAGCTTCTATTCATCTAATCAATTTTTTTATCTAGTTCCTTTCTTAAGGAAAATATTTCAACATCTAGCTTCTCAAAATTTTCTTCCTTTTATTTCAGCTGGCTTCTCACCACTTCTTCCATCCCCTTTGCCTCTTCTAGTTGAGTCTTCAAGATGATAATTGTCTTCTCTATTTCTTCAATATCATGATCCTTCTTTTCATGTTTCTTCAATTTCTCCTTTTGCTTCATGTAACATCTTTCTCTTGTGAGCAAACATTATTGACTTATTCTTTGAGGACACTTGCGTGCAAGTGATCTGATCTAGTATATGGTTGTATGTTTCTCTTATGGATTATGATGATGATATTGTTGAATTATGATGTTATACTATTTGATATCTATGTATAGACATATTCTATTGACGAGTTTCTCCTGAGTGTGTAGGACACTTGACATATTGAAGATGTCGATGGCATCAATGGATCTCCTTGGACTCTAGATCAAGATAGGGATTGTAATGTATATGGTTGGGGTATTTCTATTTATGCATATGTGACATATGATCGGGTATATTATGATGTTTTTTATGGATCGTCAATAGTGTTTTGTTGATGGATGTAGGCTGACGATTTCTTGCTAATCAGACTCACATAAGGATTAAAGGGGCCATGCACAACAACTGAATATTGAGGGAGAGGTGTGACAACAGCCTTGCCACAACCTACTAGAACTGTCATCGTGGCTCAAATTGTAGGTTAACAATTACCTAGTTCAATAAATCCACGATGCCATGAGGGCATACTGAGACAGTCGATCACGAAGATTTTAAGGGGTGCACAATAAGGCAGGGTCCTTATTCCTTAGAGGCCCTTAGTCTCTCAGAAGGTCTCCTGATGGGGTATTGACTCCAAGGGTTGGAAAACTACCAAAACCATTCAAAGGTGAGTGGTACCCTTGGAACACATAGTGCGTCTTGAAGGGCACGTCACATAAATAAAAATTGAATAAAGGTGAGTGGCACCCTTGGAGAACATAGTGCGTCTTGAAGGGCATGCCATGATTTTAATGATGATGATGATGATTAATGTCCACTAAGACCTAATTGGTCTATCGGACCTTAAGAGGGTAAGTGATTACTTGTGATTCTTTAGAATTTTGTTTCTGTGTTCGAAAAGCATTAAGAGAAGCTTTCCAAGATCACCTAGGTTCCTAGAAACAAATATTTGTTTTGACAATGTCGGACTTAAAATAATTATTAAATGGTTAATTTTTATTCATTATAAAATCTCTTTAAAAATTCTAAGCCTATTTTAAAAATTTGAGCCTAATACTAAAGTGGGTAAGAAGACTAAAACTAAATTATAAATTTAATAAATGGTGGGGGATGAATAAAAATCAAGTTAGGAATTGAAAGAGTAAAAAAATTATCTCTAAAGATTTAATTATGTAGTTGTGTGAAAAGGAATGCCAAATTGGAAACTAAGATAAGAAAGGAAATAAATGTAAAAAGAATGTGGAAGAATAGAAATGTATCTAGTCTAGTATAACTAAATAACTTTCTTAAATTAAACACCACTAAGTTTTAGAAAGGCATCAGTATTTAAAAAGAAAATAGAGAGAATAAAGGGACAACTAGGAGTGAATTTAGGAGCATTTTTAGGATGGGTGAGGGAAATTGACAATTAATTTAATTAAATTATGGATTTATTAGTGAAACTAAGGGAACAAGTGACAAGTGTATGGGGGAAATAATTCATAATTAAATTATTAAACAAATGAATTAAATGTGCATGGAAAGTTGTCACTAAGAAAAATTCTATAAAGGAAATGGCTAAGATGAGGAATGGATCTTGACTGGTATGAGTAAAGTTATGCTGCCAAAATTTCTTTGATTGGTTTTACTTGTGAGAGCTGGGATACCCATCTTGAGAGGGAGTGGTAGCTTGACCTTGCGAGGCACGCTGGGAGCTATATTTTTGTTTGGTTTTGTGTGTGTGGCCCCTTTGTGGCTCAGGGCACTAAGGGGGAAGAAGAGTACCCCTAGCATTGATTGGGAGGTACCGGTAAGGTCTCAATGATTAGCAAGCAGGAGCAAGGAGAAATCTCTAGCTGCCAAAGAAAATCAACAATACATTCGCCGGTTATGCTACTTATGTTATCAATTGCATTTGTAATTAGTTAAATTTTTGTATATGGATTTAGATATTGATGAATATTGTAATGGATTTTTGGAACAATAGTTTGTAAATTAATTGACAGCTTGATGTGATAATGAAGAGGCTTGTTTGTATCATTTTTGCAAGTAGGAATGGTATGTGCTTGAGTAAAAGGACCAAGTTAAAACCATTTATTTTTAATGAGTCTTTCCTTATTTATAAGCTTCTTAAATAGTCATAAGAGCCATCAACTAACCCCTTTAACATAACAAGTTAAATAAAATAGTTCTCCCCTAACTTGAGCTATACATCCTAGTCCAGTCTCCTTTGGATATTTTACTTTAATGCTCAAACTGTAAAAATAGGTGCTTTACATGGCTTAGCATGATTTTTAGATGGCTTCATTAGCTCCAAAGCGCCCAAAAACCCCTAGCTGGGCTCTTCCTGCACCTGGTTTGGCCAAAACCTGAGAAGAAACTACTCCCTAGAAATTTTTCCCAAATTCTTTGTTGTCTTTGTTCACCAAAACACATGTGTGTGTGACTAACTAGGCTCACAGGTGTTTCCCATGCCAAAAAATAGCTCCTATATCATCTCAGGTGTGTGGGTGAAGTTGTTGCACTGCTAGTGCTAGCCCGTACCCAGCGGGAGACCTAGTTGCATGGGCTCCATGAGAACGTGTCCTAATGCTAGTCCAAACCCCGCACGCTTAAGGTTAGACCTTGGCCATGTGGAATGGATGTGACCTTGGGCGGGGGATAAGCCCCGACCCCTTCCTCCCCTGGACGAGCATTGGCACAAACTTTTAAATTATTTAACACATAATATGGTAAGAAACAAATGTGGGTGGGCCTATAGCCCAGCCCTTTCCAAGTCTATACCATGCCCGAAGGTCATGGTTTCGAATCCGGTGGGGTCCAAATGTTTTTTCAATAGAAAGAAATCACAAGTTTCCATGTGGTGGCCCCTAGTTGGGCCACGTGGCCCCCTTCCAGTTGCCCATACGCTAACACATGTCAACATGGGATTGGTCCACAACCTTTGCCACATTATCCACTTCTCAGTCAACACCTACAAAGTCAACACTTGCACAGTCAGCCACTACAAAGTCACTAGTCCAATCAAACTGCCACATGTTAGTACGATATGACATGTCAGTAGTATGACCCTGCCACGTGTCAGTACGGCCTACATCAACACCTCTTCCAGTCAACAATCCATGTACCTTTTGACATGTTAGTACGATGACACGTTAGCCATACGGTGCCACATTTCAGTATGGTTCCACGTCAGCCATACGATACCACATGTTAGTATGATCTACCCAGTCAACAGTACGGTCCTGCCACATTAGCAGTATAGAACTGCCACATGTCAGTATGATATGCCTAGTCAACAATATGACCCTATGACGTTAGTAATATAGAACTACCATGTGTTAGTATCGTTTTCCCAATCAGTAGCATGACCCTACCACGTCAGCATTATGGTACTACCACATGTCAGTGCGACCTTCCCAGTTAGAAGTATGACCATGCCATGTCAGTAGTACAAAATTTCCACATGTTAGTACAGTCTTTCCAGTCAGCAGTATAAACCTTCCATGTCAGCAGTATGAAACTACCACGTGCCAATACAGTCTACCATGTCAGCAATATGACCCTGCCACATAATCCTGTATGGACTCCACAGTCAACATTTTTACTTGTTGGGCCAAGCAGAAAGAATGCGATATATCTCGCATACAACGTCTGTTTGAACCCGTTAAAGTTTCATTAGGATTGTGGGGATGAGCCCTACGCACGTGTCAGTTTTCAAGCAATTCCAAGAACTTTGATTTTTTAGCATATTTTTGATCCACTAGACCAGGTTAAGGAACCTTTGACCCTCTTCCATCCATCAGACCATATGTGAAAGCTCTTGACTTCTTATTAGATGCTATTAAATGATTTATGTTAGTTTTTCTTTTAAATGTATACAAAATGAGAAAGTGGAACTCATATTGTATTGATCTTCTTGGGGTGCCTAATGAAATTGTACATCCACGTCTCCTTACACAATCCTAGAAGATATCCTTATTATGAAAATGAATAGTTAAGCTACTCGAGTTAGATTCTCTTATGCAGTTGATTCATTATTTAGTATGTGATACATTCTTTCTCATGCAATTCCTTTATCACTGAAGATTTTAAGTGTGACAGAAGAATATGTTGTACCTTGAAAATTGATGATTAGGTGAGATTAATGATCTGGTTAATTGTGATTTATGTTGGAATGCTTAGTGGTGGAATTGTAGAAATAATAACAATGTATGTTTGTAGTAAATTGTCACACCTTGAATAAATAGATGTATGCTTTTGCACCTTGAAAATAAATTAAGTTGATTACTTTTCTCCTTTGCTTATGCCGTTGTATGCTTGATTTAGCTATTAAATTCTCTTGCGCCTTGGAATTTTTTGTGAAGTGTGAATGGTTATTAGAATACTTTTGCATCATTAATTATCATTGATGTTGTTGATTTAGCATAGTTAGTTGGAATTGATTGTGTTAATTGGATGTAGACACCTCCTTGTTCCTTAGAACAATTGCCAGCCCTAAGACCTTAAGTGGTTAAAATCAATTGGAGCATGGGCTTGAGCATTGATTATGTGTCCTGGAGGTCCTAACCTTGTAGGGTAGGTTGGGTGGGTAGTATATTTATGCCATATTTATGTTATCTTTATGATATTTGTGTTATCATTATGTTATCTAAAGTTATCCCCATGTTCGTTGATGACTATCTTTATGTGATGAGTTGAGTGATTAAAAGTATTGATGATTCCAGTTGATTGTGATGAGTTGATCTTGCATCGCCATTCTTGATGCTCATTGATTATGTGTCATTATTCAAATATGATGATGTGTTGATTATATGTCATTACTAAATATGTTTATGCATCAGTTGCAATGTTATTTGATTATGATGATGAGATGCTTGTAATTCCTTTAACTATGATGTCATTGATTTGTGTTGCTATGATTTATATTGTTTTTTTTTTTTTAATAAAAAGGTAGAACCTATTATATTATGACTTCAGAAAAGGAGTACATGTGACACACAGGTGTCAGCTGTCCTGCCTATGTAGGAAACCAAGACAATTGGCCTGCCCACAGTAGCATGCAAAAGAAAAGAGTTCACTGCACCACCCTGCCCATAGGAAACCAGGGTATCCATTCAAAATTAACAACATTCTTATTGTTCTAATGCTAACCATGCTAATAGCTACAGAGCTACAGATCTGGTAAACAACTACATAAAAAGATTTGGAAAACATGCAAGACAGAAGAAAACCTAATCCCTGGAGTCCTCGTGGGTTTCCTTCGCTTTTCCACTGCTGGCTGGGATGGCGAATTGCTGAGAACAGGTTGGGCATTGTTGCTGAGGAGTGGCTCTGGAGTAGGCTGCATAGAGCATGTCCAAGTGTTGGCTGACGCAGACTGCTCTGGAGAGTTGGTCATCGACTAGGTTTCGAACTTCGAATATCAACTGCAAATGCTCCGGGTGCAGAAGGGGTGGTGAGGGTAGTGTCTACGGCTCGTTTTTTGTATCCCTTCGTCTTGGCACCTCTGATTTTGTCTGAAATTCTATGGGGTTGTTCGGTGGCGCCTCCTCGACCACGCAGGTGGTGTGCTTCTTGTTTTTCACTGCGCAAGAACCTGGGACACCTGTGGAGTGGGGCAGTGCTTCTGCTGCAGCGAAACAAGTCGGGGGATCCCAATTGTTTGGTACAGTAAACATCTTTCTCTCCGAGAAGTCTGGTGGGAGTTCCAAGTCCGGGTCTTCTTCTACGAAAGTTCTGGGGGGCGAGCAAGATACCATGTTCACCCGACGCCGTCTCTGCCTAGACACGCTCATGGGTTGCTAGAAATTCCTGTGCCTCTTCCTTCTGGAGTTGGCAGCGTACCAGCCAGCTCCCTTGTGGGGCTTCTCTCTCAGCCTCGGCATGGCGGGATCAAGGAGCAAAGCCAGAACGTCGAGAACACCACAGCTACACCACTGCTCAACAAGCTTTGAACTCACCTTGAGATTTTCATCAATGCTGTTGGAGGGATATATTATAATGGATGCCATTAAAGCCAAGAGCTTAATGCTCTGGCTATCCGTCCTGTGAAAGCTCGTGCGAAGCCCCATCAGAGAACGGAGGCCAACGGAGGTAGTGCCATTCATAAATGGCTGAGTGTGTGGTGAGAGCCATTATAAATGGCCTCTCCCATACCGCCTCCATGTGGTTCCTCTTGTCCACATGTCACCCCATCCAGGGCTGGGTAATCTTTGCTGGCTAGGAGTTGGCAATGATTGTATAGAATGGAGGAATCATTTCTTCTGGCATCCAAAATTATTTTTTTCGTCTCCCTTTGTACTCCCTCATTTGCTAGGTGATCGGCCACTCCATTTGCCTCCCTTTTGACATGGGAGGGAATAACACTAATATTGTGCCCAAGCAGGTTTTTGAAATCCTCAAGCAGTCCTGCGAGGTACCAGTTGGGGGAGATTTTTTGTGGATTTCCCCCATGCAGGATCTTAGTGATTAGCTGGATGATGATTTGTGAGTCCCCTTCTAGGATTATTGTGTGGCTAGCCAAGGTTACCGCCTGTCGAAGGCCCTGTAGTAGGCCTGTCAATTCTACTACATTGTTTGTGGTTTCTCCCAAATATCGTGCCATCAGCATTAGAATTTCCCCTTTGGAGTTCCTGGTCATAGCTCCATATCCAGCAGGTCCGGGATTGCCTTTTGAAGCTCCATCAAAGTTAATTTTTATGAATCCATTTGGAGGGGGGGTCCAAGTGGTTGGGCTGGGGAATCAGTTCTTGGGAGGTCTGGTTGTCACTGAGTCTTTTAGGTTGACTTGCCATCTTTGAAGGGTTAGTGCCTCCTCCCGATTACAATCCTTGTCTCGAGGTTGCCAGTGCTTGCTTCTGATTGTTTCTTTGATGAGTGTGGTAGCTTTGTCCCAGGTTGACTCTGCTAGGGAGTTCTTGGAATGGAATATTCGTTTGTTCCGCTCCTTCCATATCTACCATAGAATGAAACCTAGGAGGAGTTGCCAAATGTGGTTCAAAATGGGATTGTTGTAGGTGATTGAGTCCTAATTTTCAATAGTGTCCCTAATGCTACCTCTGTTCTGGTTTGATTTGCACATGATTTGTGCCCCCTGGTCCCAGATAGTTTGACTATAGTGACAGCCGTTGAAAATATGATCTTTGGTTTCTTCTTGGGATTGACAGAGAACACACATGGATGGCCCAATGAATCCCCTTTTCCTGAGGTTATCCCAAGTTAGAATTCTGTTATGGATGATTAGCCAGAGGAAGGTAGAGACCTTGGGCCAGAGCGCGCTGCTCCAAATCTTGCCCTAGATGGTGTCCACCTCCTGATTATAGTGGTTGCCATGTATGTGATAGGCTTCATTTACCAAGAAGTTTCCTGAAGCTAGATGGCCCCATCTGAGAATGTCGGGTCCCTCCTTCCTGGGAATTTTCTTGCATCCAACCTCTTGGATCCAGGCAGACATGTTTAATTCAAGAGGGGTTCCAAGCTCATGGTTGGAAGTCTTCCATTGCTGCCAAGTCTGCTCCTCATCAGTGGGTTTCCAGAGGTCCTTTACCTTCAGTGAAGGGGGTTGATTGAGGCCCATATGAAGGGGTATGAGCTTTGCTAGGTCCTTTAGAGGTTTGAGTTGTTGCCACGAATCCTACCAGAACCTTGCACTATCTCCGTTGCGTATTTTCCAAAAAGCATGTTTCTGTATTATGTCTTTGTTTTGCCAAGCTGTGTTCCAGATGTTTGAACCCTAGATTTTGACATTGTGTCTGATTAGTTGATCCAATTGCATGGAGGGAGAGTATTTGTTCTTCCATATTTGTGCCCATAATGCATCTGGTGTTTTCATCCACCTCCACCATATCTTGGCCCCCATTATCTGGTTGAGATTTCTTGGATCCTGTAGGCCAAGGCCTCCCCTGCTTTTTAGTGTGCATACCTTATCCCAGCTCACCAGGGCCCATTTCTTATTGGGCTGCAGACCTTGCCAGAGGAAGTTTCTTTGAATGTTTCCGATTGCTCTGATGATGTTCTTGGGAGTAGCTAAGGCAGTAAATAGGTAAGTGGGTACGGTTTGAAGAAATGACTTCAGCAGGACTAATCTAGCTGCAATGTTTAAACGTCTAAAGGTCCAGTTGGCCAGTCTATTGGAGATAGAGATGAGGAGGCTGTCCCAAGAGATGGACTTGGTTGGTGCTCCAGTAAGAGGAATTCCTAGGTAGTTGGATGGAAGGGAGCTCCTGGGGATGCCCAGGATTTTGGAAATGTGTAGCTGAACTACTGCAGGGGTGTTGAAGAAGAAAAGCTTGGATTTGTCTAGGTTCAGAGTCATGCCCGAGGCTTCAGTGAAGTCAGAGAGGATGGAGTTGAGTTTGAGGGCTTCATGTGCCATAGGAGAGTTCATGAGTAGGGTGTCATCGATGAATTGGCTGTGTGAAGGGGTAGGCCTTTGAGGGCTCCTTCTAGCACAGCTGATTTGATGCAGCGCCCCAGGCCTTCCACCATCAGAACATAAAGAAAAGGTGAGAGAAGATCCCCTTGCCTAATGCCTCTAGAAGTTGAGAAGGGGTGCGAGGGGACTCCATTGAATAGGATTGAGAAGAAAGCTGAAGAGGTGAGGTTCAAAATCCAGTTTACCCAATCTTGATCAAAGCCAAAGGAATTGAGGATAGCTCTGAGGTACTTCCAACTGGCTTTATCAAAAGCTTTTGAGAGATCAAGTTTGATTAACATACCTGGGGTTTTTGTTGATTTGAGAGATATGACCACCTCATGTGCCAGTATGACGCTATCCATGATCTGTCTTCCTTCTAGATATCCAACTTGTTCCTTGGAAATGACAAATGGCAGGATTGGCTTGAGTCTATTTGCAATCACCTTCGTGATAATCTTGTAGATGACATTGCATAAGGCGATGGGTCTGAACTGTATGGGATTAGTGACTCTTTCTTCCTTTGGGATGAGAGTAATGAAAGTAGCATTGAAGGCTTGGAGAACTTGTCCCGATGATCTAGATTCCTCGACGACCTCCCATACATCGTTACCTATGATGTCCCAGTAGTGATGGAAGAAATCTGTAGCGAAACCATTGGGGCCTGGGGATTTTCCGGGAGGCATGTCTTTTACTACCTGGTCCACCTCTTCCTTAGATATTGGCCTTTTAAGAGCGTCATTCTATTCTGGTGTGATTATCTTGGGAATATGGCTGGTGACTCAGGTGATTGCTTCACTTCTGTCCACTTTGCTTTCTGTGAGGAGGGTCTGGTAGTAATGGTTGAGATCCTCTTCAATGTGTGTGTGTTCTCTTATCAGCTGGCCCTAATCATTTTTTAGGTGTGTTATTCTGTTGATATGTCTCCCGTGTATCATTGTTCTATGAAAGAATTTTGTATTCTTTTCCCCTTCTTTGAGCCATTTTATCCTGGATTTCTGCCTCCAGAGGATTTCCTCTTGCTTCCTTCGTTGCTCCAATTGTATCTGTAGCTGCTCCTCTTCCGCCATGAGCTTAGCAGTGCGAGCTCCCGATATAAAAAAAAAATGTATCTCGGCTAGTCTGTTCTCTGCATCTCTGATGCCTTGGAAAATGTTGCCGAAGGTGTTTTTGTTCTAGTGTTTGAGCCTTTGCTTGAAGCTTTTGAGCCTTTGTTGGAATCTGTACATCTTGGTGCCCTACTCTATCTCACAGTGATTCCACCATGTTTGTGCCAACTATTGGAAATCTGGGTGTGTGAGCCAGAACTTTTCAAATCTGAAGGGTTTGAATTTCGGTGTTGCTTCTATAGCTATTTGGAGGGCGATTGGCCAGTGATCAGAACTTGTTTTGGGAAGGATCAAGCTTTCTATACAAAGGTCTCTCTCCAGCAAATATTCTGTTACGACAAAGCGATCGAGTCTGCATGTTACATGCTGACTACCGGATCTGTGGTTAGACCAGGTGAAAGTGCCATTGTTGTTCTCTATGTCTACTAGCTTTGATTGTTCAGGGAGGGTTTTGAACTTACCACTGTCTTTCTCTAGTCATTTTCTTCCGCCTATTTTTTCCTCCAGTGACATGATCATATTAAAATCACCTCCTAGGATCCAGTTGGGCATGTTTACCAATGCTTTGACTTTGGTTAGCTTCTCCAAAAATTTGTTTTTTTCCTGTTGTCCTTGTGGGCCATAGACGTTGGTAATGGTCCCCTCCTGATTCGAGCCTATGATTTCAAAATGAGCTGACAAGGTACCTGCTGTGGAGAAGGGTCCACTGAGGATCGTGTGGGTAAGATCCCACAGTATTTCCAGACCTCCCGATGCTCCCACGGAGTCCACATAGACGTAATTGCAGCCTTTCCATTTGCGCTGGAATATGGTTTCAGCTTCCTTTCCTGCACATTTGGTTTCCTGTAACATTAGAATGTCTGGGATTTCCTCCTTGATGCATTATCTGAGGATCCTTTTCTTGGATCGTCCGTTGAGCCCTCTAATGTTCCAAGTGATAATCTTCATCATTAAGAGGAGCGGTGTAAGTGGAGGTATCCCTCTGAGAGCTTCTGTATCTGTCTTGAGTTGATCATCAGGTGTCCATCTTCTTTAATCAGCTGATGTACTGGTTTCCTTCCTCTTCTCTTATTTTCACGTGGTATTTTTATGGAGCTAGAGCTTGATTCTGTAGCAATGCCAAGGTGTGCTGTGGATCCGGATGTGGAGTTAAGGAAGACCATGTGCACCTTTCTAAGTTGTTCCTTTGGAAGGCCCTGCGGGTCTTTCTAATCTAGGGCTTCCTCCAGTTTCTCCAGATCGATGCCCGCCAGGTCTTGGGCATCCATTTGCATTAGAGTGTCTCCATCAATATCCCCTTTTTCTTCTGCATTGATTTCCTTATTTGGATCTGAGGAAGGGGGTTAAAGGTTATGGGCTTTTCCTTTTTGTATGCATGTGAATCTTGAACTTCCTCCTCCTCGGGTAGCTGGCTTAGAATATCATAAGCATTCCTGGTCAGGATTCTTGGTCTGGGATCAGTTGTTTGTCTTTGAGTGGGATTTTGCTTCCTTGTCTGAATCGTAGTGAAGATGTATTTCTGCAAATTCTGACTGACCTTGTTAAGGTCCTAACCCACACATAGGTAGATCAATGTATTCAGATGTAATAAAGGTCAATATTAATAAGACCTTTCAATAAAATAGAATAAGGCGGATGTAAGAAGACCTAATAGAA
>JASDQU010301360.1:0-12918 GCA_032191745.1 Picea mariana
AAATAAGGGAAATTGATTTTTATCCACCTAAGTGCCTATGTTTGTTTGACTATCCCCTTTATAAGTTGAAGGGTCTAAGTGGTGCAGTATTTAGAGCATGCATAACATCATTCTTAAGAAGGAAAATGACTTTCCCCACATCCAAAGACCTTACAATGTGAAATTTTAATTCAGATGTGTGGCCCCTAGTGTAGACAGAGGCGCATATGGTGCCTGCGCGCTGACAGAATTAAGAAAGAAAGCACATGCGCGCAGAGAGAGACTGTTGTGAAGGTGCATGCGTGCACGATGCACATCTGTGGGGTGGAATACCCACGCGCCTGTGACAAACGGCTGAGAAGAAAAATTCGGATGGATTTCTCTCAATTCTCTTGTGAATTGACTGGTTAGCAGGTCGGCAGAGGCCGGTTTGTGCACCTGCAAGTTAAGCAAACTAAAAGGAAAGAAAAATGAACCCAAATGAGGGAGGAATTGATACCTTCTCTCCAGTACGGTTGCCAATCTGTTTGCACCCAATCTGTCACTTGGTGATCAAATAAAGGGTGCTTACATGCCCAGTTGGGTCTTGCTGAGCATGAAAGCTGTAGAGGAAAGAGTTAGAAAAAGAACAACAAAACTATAAGCAAGAATTAAATTAAAACAAACTAAGACTATGAGCATATGGATAAAGAAATAACAAACACAAAATGACCAATATCACCAATGTTTTTAGGCTGATCAATTGATGAAATCAAAGCACAATGAAGAAAGGGGACTATGAGTCCCTTCTTTCTCCAATGGAAGGCTCTTGAGGCCCTCACAAACTTGCTCTCCTTACAATAAGAAAATGAAAATGATAGTGAAAGAACTCCTAGCACATCCACTCAATGTAGAGGTGGATAGCTCAATGAAATGGTGCCAATGTGTTATTGTCAAGGAGTGAGTCCTTAAAACAATCTAGGCAGCATAACCTTACATGAAATTCCTTGAGAAAATGATGTTTCTTCATGGCTTTTTATAGCATTACATTGGGTGATTATGTAACTCCTTTGAGGTGTGAAAAGGGGCTCTTTAGGGCTCAATTAGGTCTTTGACCAGCCTACCATGTGGATTCATCTCAGATTTGATGGTCAAATCAGGTTGGGAGCTGGTCCATAAGTGGTTGGGAGGCCGACCAATTCAATAAATGTGTCGTTTAGAAGGTGCGCGGGTTTTTGCGCTAACAGTCGCGCATCGTGCACGTATGTGCGCATATCATGTTTATGTTCTGTGCATATGCGCGCGCACCCAACTTCTGTAAAGCGCCCTTCAATTTTTGGTTACTTTGTATAGTTTTTGACCCCTTTGGAATGCTGTGAAATTAATTCAGTGCCATGAATGACTTCATTCCTATTTGACGATGCTGAGTTCTTGTTGCCATGTGCGGACAAAATTTCAGTGATAACAAATAGTAATAATTGTCTTTATTGTAAATTAGCAATTAAATTATAACAAATTTTATTAACTAAATTATAATAGTTTTTATTTAAAAAAATACTTAATATGAATTTTAAGGTATTTTGTAATACAATTTATTTTGCAATAAAAGAATAATATCAATGATCTAACTCCTGGGATGAGATTAAAATCTAAGCCATTTCCTCAAGATTTGTAAAAAATAAGAAAAAACAATTAACAGGGACAAATCTAAAGGTTCTATTTTTTGGATTTTTTTGTCAATCATCATTGGAATCTTGTGAAATTGTTGGTGAAATTGCAATTTTGCAATGTTGAAATTAAATTTTCGAATGCATAATTGAATTCAACACCTTGAAAAAATCCCTGATAAACACTGAATATATAATGTCAACAATTGATATTTGCAATTCTAGCAATTCCTTTAACTTTTTGACCATAATTTGGGCAAAACTGGTAGGAAAAATATACCTCAAAACAGTTCAAAAAATATAATTGTTAAAGTGCTTAGGGAATTGTTATTTCATAATTTGGTATTGTCTAACCAATATGATATGATGATAGAATATAAAAAGGTTAGAAAAATTGGAAATGTAAGTGACTTTTTGATTAATTTGAAATAGCTCAATATGAGAGATGTTGTCATCTATTGTAGTGAGAGTAAGTGCTTTATAGCCCAATATGAGAGAGAAGTTGTCACTTAAAAAAAAAAAAAAAAAAAAAACTATATTTGTACATATGTTTGTGACAACATATGAAGTACATAGAGCGATATACTTTCTTAAGATGTAATTTTCTTTTCATTTAGTATGAAGGAATTAATACATCACATGGAATTAAAATTATACCTTAATAAATTTGATGCCTAGATCCAACTTTAAAATGAATCTAAACTAGTTCAAAAGAATGTGATTAAAGAACATGAACACACCACTTGAGAATTTGGAATATTCATTCATTTTAATATTTAAAAAAAACTTTTTATTTAATTTATTTTTAATTACACAAAAATAACCAATATTACTACATAAAGAACTAAAATTTACATATATTTACTATACCCCATCACATTTAGTGACTATAAACAATTATTCAAAAATATTTCATAACATATAAATTTAAAAAACATGACCGATTCAAAATTCATGGCCACAAAGGTATCTTATTAATATATTAATGATTTGTCTAACATCATATTTCTAAACATTGTTACATTCATGGCATACTTTAAATTACTTTTTCCTTCAAATATTGTTTAAAGTTATAAAATTGTTATTTGTTATATTTTGAAAATGTTAATATAGATTTATGTAGTAAAGTTTTTTCTTTATATTCTATGGAATATTGAAATAGTCTTCTCATCCTTTAAATTTAAAATTATTAAAGATGTGGTTTATCAATAAATTAATAACTATATTGAATTTAGAAAATTTTGATTGTCATAGGCCAATGAAATAGTTTCAATCATGTAAAATTATTAAAGATGTGGTTTATCAATAAATTAATAACTATATTGAATTTAGAAAATTTTGATTGTCATAGGCCAATGAAATAGTTTCAATCATGGAAGTTTCATTAGGGCTTAAGAATATGTTCATTTCAAGGATGCATTATAGTTAAAAGAGCTCTTTGAGCTAATGATTTAACAATCATATTTTTCATTGTCAAATTTGGCATCTTCTAATGAACTACAGTAAAGTTCATCTACAATATAGGTGGATCCATCATTTCACACACACAAAAAAATATAGCATTTGATTTTATATATTATAGATGAGTTTGTTTTTAATGTAGGAGCATATTTGGTATATAGGCCATCCTACATCACCCAAAGGTGTATTCCCCTTTTAGTTTTTTTAATTTATTGAATTTTGTTAATATTTATTAGTATTTAACAAAGGTTTAGGAGACCACAACAAAGAGACCTTGGCATAAATCCAAAGGGTTGGTAGTGATGATGTGCATTGAGTTGACATGGTAAACTATGATTAGTTGTTGATGATGTGGATCTAGTTGGCATATTAAACTTTAATGAGTTGATTTATAGGAGGTCCAAGGCAGGAGGTCCAAGCCTATAAAAGGAGTATATGAATTCCTTTGTGGACATATTTTAGTAGTTCAACAATGGACAACTTGGGATATCTCAAGGGGATATATCAAGGGATTGGTCCAATGATCCAAGCAAGGGGGATCACATATATGAGGGGAGTCTCAGTAATTACTATGTTTGAAAGAAATACTTTGAACTTGTGAGGAATGTATATGAACTTCATCTTATGCATATTAATGAAGTTTTTAGCTCTCCAATACTTGTGTAAATTGCATTTTTTTGTTTTCACCCATCTACGTTCTTCATGGTTTGTAATTTCCAATGATATATGTCTCACTAATTTGACATAATTTTATGGTTATTATGTTAAGTGGTTTAAAATTATAATTGAAGAAGATAAGGGCTGTTTCATTGTTGTATTCACTGCTATAAGTAAGGGTTTTCATGATAAGATTGCATGAAGGGTTGAAGCTCATCATAAGACTTCAATATCTTTTCTTGTTTATTTCCTAGAAGTTTGGGGTTGTTAAAGATTGAAATATTCACTTCTACTATTATTTGGTATTATATTTTATAACATCCCCAAGGATAAAATTTGATAGGGTTAAGATCCAGGAAACCTTTAGTTAAGAGGTGAAATTTATGTTTTGCATTAAAAGTCAAAGGGGGTAGAATTTTCTCCATGGTATCGCAACTTTTGTAGTTCAAATCACTCTAGGTGTAAGAGGGAGATTTTATTTCACTTGAATATTACCTAGGACAGGTATTGACCTTGTTTAAGGGTGTTATATCCTAGGTTGCTTGAGAGAAGCACCTTGATCCTTGGAAGGGTTGTTTCTTCTTGTTGCATATTTACAGGATGGATATGGCTTTGTTTTATTTTTTGTCCTATGTGTATAGTATTGGATGGTATTTGGACAGTGGAGCTTTAAGACACATGACATATGAAAAGTCTTTATTCAACATGATTCAAGAGAAAGAGAGAGGCACGAGTGTGGTGCTCGGTGATAATGCTACTTACCTTGTGAGAGTAGTTGGCTCCATTTTCTTCTCGACACTTTCATGTGATGTTCTTGAGTTGAGTAATGCCTTTTTTATTCTTGGGTTGAAGAAAAATACTCTTCCAGTGCCTTGTATGATAAATGTATCGCTGATAGTTTCTTTTGAGGGACAACAATACACTGTCAATGATTTTAGTCTAGATAGTTTGAGGAATTTGTCTAGAGGGGTGAGAGAGGGTACATTCTTTTGAATATTCTAGAGAAGAAATATCCTTCAATGCAATTAAGGGTGAGAAAAAGAAATCTCAGAGACATTTTATATAGCATATATATCTTCTTAAATATGAAAATTTTTCATATGATTCTTCTTTACATTTGGTTTAATAAGTTAAATCAGATTGAGACCTAGAAATTAGTTAGTTATGCATATGGCATAAGCATTGAGATAGAAACATTAAGAAAGTGGAGGATTGAACATGATTTCTAACCCCTTGGAGGAGCAATAAAATCAAGAACGTGGAGGAAAACGAATTATTTTTAAAATAGTGGAATCTAAAAATCTTCAACTATTTAATGATAGATTCAATTGGGTTGCAGAGGGCCAGTACAGAATGTTGCACTCAACACTAAATAAGATAATCACATTCCACATTCCAGTACAAAAAATCATATCTTGGCCTATATGGATTACTTTTTTGTGTAGATTGGTGATCGTTAAAAGCCATTTTTGCTCTAGCTGCATTGTTAAAAAAAATGAAGATTCAACAACATTGACTTATTGAACTGGAAAATGACACGATCCATCCCTAGTGGTGGGTAGGTGCATAGTCTATTAAAACTATTTGTGCAAATCCAGTTTCATTTAGGTGATTCCCATAGATGATGGTTCAACATCGACAAACTATTATGGGAATAATAAATTTATAAATACTTATGGTCCGAACTAAATAAGGGATTACATGGAAACTACTAGAATTGCATGCAAATGGTTGAAGTATAAACAATGGATTAAAGTTATGTTGTATTAAAATTTATAGTCAATTTAGGTATTAGGATTGCTAGAACATGCATTAGTTCAAGACTTGAAGGTCTACTTCCTTGAGTAATTTAGGAAGGGATATAGCTTAAAGATTCAGGACCATTCCACCATATAACATTGCCATACATTGGTTCCAATTTAACTTCTGTAAGTTTAAAAACCATAACTCATAGTCATCTACACTTTTCTCTTGTATATCTGGTATAAGAGAGAATTCAGGATTGCACAGTATTTTTCAAAGATTTCTCTCAGAGGAGCTCTAATCATTTTATGGGTTTTATATGGAATGAATTGATGTTGAAATAACGAATCAAAATAGGAACATATTTGTGAAGGCATGGTTGATGGATCATTTATGTACATATTTGGATCAGATAAGGAAATGTAGGCTTTCAAGGCTTCAAGACTCTCCTATTTTGAAATAAAGGGAATGTTGCTTATGTGAGATTTTTATTCTCTGAAATATTTCAAGACTCTCCTATATTTTTTTATATGTTTATATAATATCTGAGAATTTGTGCAATGTGTAAAAGTGATGAATTTATTGTGGAAACTTGGGCTAACATATAATAGAAACCTCCCCAATATACAATCTCAATAAATAAAATTTCAGCCAAAAATGGATTTCTGAGAGAAATTCCCAACAATGTTTCTCTAGTGGTTCTAGACCCGTATAAAAATATGCTATAATGCATGGTGGGTGTTTATTGTACTCTTACTGGTTCAAACGCATGTAGTTTCTGCAATGATGATCTGTGGTTGTCTTTCCCCTGAATTTGGATTGCATTTGAAAGATGAGATACTATGATTGTGCCTAGAAAACAACATATTACATTGTGTTGAAAGTTTGTTGAAGGTGGCCATGGAAGGTGCATGTTTTGGCTACACCATTGGAATATTTTCTTCCTTTAATTTGAGCTACAGTTTGTAGTGCTTTCAAAGCCAATATCAAGGTTATTTGTTCAACAATAATTTTTTTATTTTCACAACTTTAAGTTTGAAATTCCAAGGAAGACATATACATGGATAAAGGCTATGATGATTCTTTGGATTTTATCTTCTTGTGCTATGGAGATTTTTCTCATTTTTTGGAACGTTCCTAACATCTCCTTTTCTCTTTGATATGGTATTTATTTGAAGAATCTTATGAGAACAAAGGATCCAAAGAACTAGAACAATATGGGTTCTTCTAGATATGAGTATCAATGACTATCATGATAATAAAAGGTTGATGTCAAAGTTCCATAAATTTGGCATCTCCTTTTCATGCTAATTTTAGCATGTATTACCTACTCCGTTGAATAAGAGAGTTTATATTTACCTATGCAACATGGATATGCCTCCCCCAAAGGTAGGTACACAAAATGGGGACATATTGGTCTCAAGTACACCTAAATGAGGGTAGGAATTCTCGAGGGATGTCCAAGGAATCCTAGGATTCCTTTCTTGATTTTTTGATACCCTTCAAGGAATGGTGGAGATTCCTTGGGATGACTAACAACCTCGTACAAAAAACAATTTTGACTATTTTTGCACCCATGCCTATGAGATATATAGTTTGAGGAGTATGCTTAGCCTAGAAAGATGAAACATAAAGCTTAAGGGGTATCCTAGGAATTTTGTTACTTTCTCAAACATCTTTCTTGAGAAAATTCCATCAGCAGTAACTATGACCTATGGAACTATGGCCTCTGGAACTGTGACCCCGAGAATTCTGACCCATGGAACTATGACCTATGGAACTATCCCCTTTGGAACTTTGAACTCTAGAACTATGGCTTGTGGAACTATGACTTGTGGAATGAGCTCTAGAACTATGACCATTGGAACTGTAACCAAGGAATTATGACATGAGGAACTATGACCTCTCGAATTGTGACCCCAAGAACTATGACCCGTAGAACTATTACCTCTAAAACTACGCCCTTCGGAAATTTGAAATATGGAACTATGACTCATGGAACTATGCCATTTAGAACTGTGAACTATGGAACTATGACCTATGGAATGACCTATAAAATTATGACCTCTGGAAATCTGACCCCATAAACTATGACCTTTGGAACTGTGACCCCAAGAACTATGATCTGTGGAATTATGACATCTGGAACTACGCCCTTTAGAACTTTGAACTCTCAAAATATGACCTATGGAACCATGACCTCTAGAACTATGCCCTCTAGAAATTTATGACCTGTGGAATGACCTCTGGAACTGACCCTAGGAACTATGACCTCTGTAATTGTGACCCCAGGAACTATGATCTCTTGAACTATGCCCTTTGTAACTTAGAACTTTGGAACTATGACCTATGGAATGACCCTAGGAACTATGACCTGTGGAACTATATCCCCAAGAACTATGACCTGTGGAACTATCACCTTTATAACTATGACCTATGGAACTATGACCTCTAGAATTATGCCATCTAGAACTTTTGCCTCTGGAAATATGATGTGTGGAATGACCTCTAGAACCATGACCTTTAGAACTGTGACCCCGAGAACTATGACCTTTGTGACTATCACTATTGAAGGAAAATCTCCCTACGGACAGGTAGATCTCCTCTTGAGAGCTAGACTCTTAACTCTTAAGACAGAAGACACTTATCATGGACACTGACTTCCTTTTAGTTCTATATAAACTAATGTATGAGGAGGAAGGATAAAATAAGTACCTTTTATCGGTGTTTGTCCTTGCACGGTCCAAGTTGAGCTCCAATCTTTTGCTCCTCGATAAGCCCTGTAGACAAACAAAAGTACAACCACTTCCTACTCTACTGATATTAGCTCGAAATAGAACTATCTATTAGAGACAAGTTCATGTGAGATTAATCACAAACTAGAAAGAAACATGCCAAGCATATTATATTGATGAGAATAATAACGAAAGAAACTTAAAACCGTAGATGTGAATGCAGCAGCTTCATCGAATCCTCTTTGTCTAACCCTTGCTCAAAAGACCCACGATCAGAATGACAACGAATTCACTGATTATTCTCATCCACTTCACTATGTGTTTCCTATGAGATCATAGGTTTCATGCTTCTAATCCTATCCTTCTTTTCACCATGAGAGGGCCTGCTTATATAGGTTAGAGAGGCCCAACCACTTGAGATATCTTTAGGATAAGTTGAGGATTTTCCTCCTTCAGTTAGGGATCTTCCCTAAGATCATGGCTTGATTGAGGATTCGAATCCAACTGCCTTCAAAGATTAAAAAGATCTTTCCCCAATTCTTCTCAACAAACCAACTGCTACCCAGAATAGATAGCTCTCCTCCAAAAGGGCTGTCAGAGCGTTATAACGCTCCCTAGTAAGGTATAGGGGGGTGCCAAAACTCCTAACAGCATCTACGCTCCTTCAAAATGGCAGAGGGAGTGTTATAACACTCCTAGATAGTGTATAGGGGGGCGACAACACTCCTAACAGAGGTATAGGGGAGCGCTCTCCTCTAAGAACTCAAATTCAGTGGTTCTTTCAAATGGCAAGAGGTACATAACTCTATTGACCCATTTCTCTTCTTCCAAATCAAATGTTTGAGGTGTTTCAAGTTTCTTTTTTATTTCATTATAGGCACGACATAGGCATTATGGCAGTATGCTTTTCTTGACACTTGTGACACTTACAACACTTGTAATGATGACACTTGTGACACTATCGAAGTGAGTAATTTTGATGTGTAACAGATTGCCCCCCAAAGTATGAAGTTAGAAGACGAGAACTGATAACTGAAATGCTTTGTAGACTTTCAAGCAAGGGTATAGATGCAGAGAACCTGACAGAAGCTGCACACAAACATCCAACAAATATTATGATATGTTTCAAACCCAAGGCAAGCGTACCTATACTTGGGTGATAAATACTTGCAAGATATGGCCACCATAAAATACACTGCAGATCCATAATTGTATTGATAAAAGGTATAGACACTGAGGATACAGTGTGGATCTATACTCCCATGACCTGAACTGATCGTAGCCACAAAGAATACATAGTGGATCTACGAGATGACAAGACATAGCCACAACCAATACAAAGTGGATCTATGTGACAATATACGTGTCATTGTTCAAGAGAAACTCCTTCGCAACCTGGGAAAAGTACATGTCAGAGTGATCACTCAACCCAGGGTCTTCTTACCGATCCCAATGTAGTACGAATCTAACCATGTGAATAGATGTATTGATGTCGAACATGGTAGAAACCAATTGATTATCAGTCAATGATGTAAACCATTAACAAGCGCGAGGGAAATCACCATTAATGTCAATGACTCCCAAGTTACCTTAGTACATTCCAATGAATGTGAATGGATGAGTTGAAGTTGAACATCCATGGAATCATCCGATCAGAGGTCAATGATGTAAACCAACTGTCAAATGTGAGGAGGCCTACCATTAAGGCATGCAGTTCCCAAAGTACTAACTGGTTTCTAAGTCTAGTTCCTAGATAATGTGTTGAAGTCGACATGAATAGACTCGTCGAAGGAGGGCCTTGATGTATCCCCCATCAACGACATGAAACAGACACAGAGATGTAATTGGTAGATAAAATGAACATGGACTGACATGGGAATTGAGACAAGATATTTGTGATGGTTGACTCTCAAGGCAGATACATCTCTTGAACACTGAGGCACAACAGTAGAAACATGACATGGACCAAAACACTATGATGCAATGGATACTGTGACTTTCATCGGGTGACCCAAAGGAGTAAGAAAAACTCCGAGGATTGGTTCAGTGCAAAGGTTCAGCAGATTAAGATGTGCACAAAGACAAAGTGTTGTTTTCAAGGGCGACTCTAAGAGTTACTTGGTAATGTTCTCAAAAACTACTTGGCTTGCTTCTTTCAATTTTTCCCCCATCCAGATAGACGAGTACCTCTTTTTAATTTAACGAGCTCAAGGAGGGTAACACATGCTCAATATAACTCACCTTTGGTAAGTTCCTCTTCCTTTGTTTAATGAACTGGAAGAAGTAAGAGTTTGGTCCCGTATGGGCCTGTTGATGTTTGTTTTAACGAGTCCAAAGATAGAAAACTCGAAGGTTTTTCATGATTATAGAGTCTGGAAAAACACTTAAAAGAGAACTCTCTCAGTTCCTTTTTCATAAAGTAGTCTGATGAGACCGAAAAAGATATAAACTATCACTCAATAGACATTTTCTTCAAATACTTTAACGAGTGTGAAGAAAACAAGGTCGCTCGGCAATCTTTTCATCTTTAGAGAGTTTGAAAAGAACTTAAAGATGACTCCAGTGTTGTCCTTTTTTGTAATGTTAGTCTTGCGAGGTCAAAAACGAGATAAATTATAGCTTGAAAGACGCCTTTTCAAACCTTTTAATGAGTGGGAAAGGAAGCAAGATCACTCGGCGATCTTTTCATGTTTAGAGAGTTTGAAAAGAGATTAAAGAAGACTCCAGGGGGTTCCTTTTTCATGTATCCATACAGGTCTGAAAAAGAGATAAAAGTTTACCCGAATACATTCTTATGTATTCATGAGCACAAGAAGGAACAAATACTAAGCTCAGTATGCCCCTAGCTTGAAAATCTAGTGGCTTAACTCCAGAATGATCATCAAAGGTTGGAGACATGCCCTCCAAGCTTCAATTCATTCACCGACTATGAGGTTGTCACCAATTTCTCTACTAGAGGAGAAAAAGGAGAAGGGTGGATGAAAAGAAGGTTCAAGACAGGTGGCTATTTCATTTTTAATGAGCTTGACACAGGAAAAGAACTATGCTCAGGGCCTCTATTTCATTTTTTAACGAGATTTCCACAGAGAAGAGAAACTATGCTCGTGGTTGCTTCTTGATCATGGCTTCCAAGAGAATACCACTCTAGAAGGGTACCATGTCAAGGGACAAAACTCGGTCATGGCCTCTAGGAGATCTTCGTGGGATGGAAGATAATCACTCGGGAAGGACCACATGTCGAGGGTCGTGATAGAAGTAAGGAGATCAGGCTCCAATAATCCTACGAAAGAAATCACCATGTCCACTACCGGATCCAAATCATCGGAAGTTGAAATCATGGGAGATGATGGAAAATCAACACCAGAAGGGGAGATAGAGTGTATATCTTCTCAGATTTCTTCACGAGGGGGAAGAAAAGAGGATCGGTGATGGTTATTATCCCAAGGTAACTTGTCAATGCGAAACATTTCCAAAATAGATTCATCAAAAGGAGAAATTGGGGAAATGCAGTCGATTGTAGACAACAAGGAACTCAACTGTGATTGTATCGAGGAACTGTCGGGTGCCAATAGATGTTGGTCAGCCGAAGAGGGAGAAGGGGATTGGGTAGAAACATATGATGTTTTGGCTGGACTAGGTGGCACAGTGTCACTTAGTGCATCGAATTCCAACGGACAAGGTACAATCCAAGGGTTAGATGATTCCAGAGATTGATAAGTCACGGTCGAAATCATATCGATGGTGGCAATATGATGTGTATTCGGTGGAAGTGGTGTAGGGAAGGTATATATGAGGCTAGAATCTTTCAGTAAGCCAACACCAATGCTTTCATACATGATCGTGTGGTCTCCCAAGAAAGGAATATTGTTGGTAGTGGGAGTGCGAGCATCGGTCGTGCAAAAATCCAACTGATCAACAGTGACAATTTTTCCCTGATGAGGAAATTGGACACATCGAAAAACTGATGAGGCAACAATAGTCATAGCATAAAACCAAGTTCTTCCAAGTAACAAGTTGTAATCGAGGGGAGCATCGACCACCTCGACATCAACAGTAACAGTTTTTCCACCCAATTGGATGGGCAGGGACTGTAAAAGCCCATGGGGATGAAAACCTCGCTCATCGAAGGCGCGTAACATCATTGGGGATTTGTTGAGTGATGGTGATTTTAAACCTTTCCAACACGCCAAAGACATGACACAAGTCGAGGCTCCCTCATCCAGAATAGTTCGGTGGATTTGTTGATTGTGAACAACAACATCAACTTGGAAAGTAAGTTGGTGGGAGAGTTGAGACGCATAATTGTCCAGGTTAAACATGATATGATTGGATGACTCAGGATCAATAGCGCTAAGAGAAGCCAAGAGCATTCTACATTGACTGGGGCAGTTCTTTAGAAATTCTAACGTAGACATAGCACACAGTGCTTGAGCCAAATATTCAACAATGTTGTAGTTATGGGCGGCATGTGAACTAGGATTAAAGGTAGCTTTGCGAATAGTGCTCTTAGGAGGGCATAAGATAGAGTCAAACGTGGGTTTCTCAATATAGAGTGGTCTAGACGGAGAATTAACCGATGGAATACTAACAGAGGATGATGATGGATCCGGTAAAGTACCGGTACCGTTAGTGTCTTTTCCTCTGTCAGGGTTACCTGGTGTGTCGTATGTCTTAGAGTGAGTGGTCAAATTGATCCC
>JASDQU010301361.1:1503-11734 GCA_032191745.1 Picea mariana
GGAAATTTTTGGATTGAATTATTTTCTTGTTTGGGTACTCAATTGGAACATAGCTCATCTTACCACCCTCAATCTAATGGGAAAATTGATATTGTGAATAAATTTCTAGAAGGATATCTTCATTGTTTTGCATCTGATAAACAAACACAATGGATCAAGTGGTTACCTTCGGCGTAATGGTGGTATAACACATCCTTCCATACTTCATAAAAAATGTCCCCATTTTTGACACTTTATGGATATCATCCTCCATCCATTACATCACCCTTGAAAGGAAATAAAAAGTTCCAAGCAGTGGAGGACCACATAGGGAACCAACAAGAGGTTCTCAAACTATTGAAGGGCAACTTGGATATGGCACAAAATATGATGAAACAACAAGCAGATCAACATCACAACGAAAGGGAATTTGAAGTGGGGGATTGGGTATTTTTTAGGCCGAAACAATAAAAATAGATGTCCCTCAAGCAACAAAATAAGAACAATAAATTAGCACCCAAATATTATGGCCCCTATAAGGTTTTGTAGAGGATTGGAAGTATGGCTTACAAATTGGAGTTGCCTCCATCTTTGCGTGTACATCCAATCTTCCTTGTTTCTTTCTTAAATAAGGTAATCGACAACAAGATCTAAGCCCAAATTATTTTACCAGAGATTAATGAAGAAGTGGAAATCATACTGGAACCAGAAACAATCCTTGAAACAAGGATTAAATAATTAAGAAATAGAGAAATCATGGAGTACCTCATCAAATGGAAGAACCTACTAGTGGAAGAGCCAACATGGGAAGATGATTTCTTCGTGTAGAAACACCCGCAATTAGTCAAGTGTTGAGGACAACACTTKTTTGAAGGGGAGGGACATGTTAAGACCTAAAAAAAAAMCCATTTTATCTGTAAAACCCCTTATTAATCCCTAGATATTGAACTATTACATTCATAGTATTATAATTGTATGTCAGCTAGAACCTTTCATGGTACCCTTTCATTATAATTGTACACTTTGTATCTTATACACACACACACACACACACCAAGGAGACCTAGTCTTAAGATCATCTTATCTCATCTCATATTGTATTCTAAATTGGACATATTATAAAAGGAGGTTTCCCCCTCAAAGTGGATTGTATTCATTGACTTGTTATCATTTTTAAGGCATTGGATCATAAAATATATGAAAAGTATAATMCACCATTAGGGGATTAGACATATGGTGCTCTCCCCATTTTTAATGAATTCACCTAAGTCAAGGGTGATCTGGATTATTTTCGGCACGAAATGAGAGCRGAAATATAATAAAGAAATGTACAGAGATATCTTGGATATCCAATAATATAACATAAATGTATCAGAGATGAAACCATAAACAAAAAGGTACAGTAATACACAATTTTCTATTAATGAGCGAAAATGTACAAAGACTGTAAAAATACAGAGTGAAAGACTCGCTAGAATGGTGGCAACTTATCTCTGAGAAGAGATGTGATGGCTACTCGCATCCATGAGAAGATGATTTTAAATGAGGCTCCAAATGTCTTTTTATCGTAAAGAAAATCCAAAACCCTAACCCCGGAAGATGAAAAGCCAACAGTTTTGTGGACCCCGTTTTGGGTAGTTTGGTGTAGCAACTTCTCGGGGGCGTAACTTTGGCATATGATCTCTGTTTGGGGCGCACGATAGCTCATTGGAAATGTATCGTCGAGGATATTCATTTTGAGGGCTTAATTAGAGACTTTGGCTATCATTGAGAAGCTCGATGCAGAAAAACCTTCATTTAGGCCCTCAAAATGGCCCCGGAAGTTAAAAACTGCTAAAAATAGTAAATTGCCAAAATTGTCATAAAATTGTTTTGAGCGAGTTCGAAAGGTGGGTGGCCACTGATATCCACCTAGACCAATCCTCCCTCCTTAGGAAGCAATGGTATACATTTATTTTAGTGACCGGAGAAGAGGGAAAAGAGTTTGTTGAATATGCATCTTGATGAGTTGCTTGCCTCGTTGAAGAAGCTGCGCTGCTTAGAGTTTTTAAGGTTTTCACGAACCTGTGGTTGGAAGGGTTGGACCTTTTTAACCAGTATGGATACATGATATGTATGTGTGCAGAAGGAATATTTATGTTTTGTTTCAGTCTTGTCGACCTGCTTCTATTGGATAGAAGGTGCTTGGGCCAAGGTTGCAGTGGTTGCAGTATCATTTGTTCACCTTTTGAACAGATTGTGAAGAAGCTGAATTTTGTAGTATGAGATACTACCTTGCGTCACTGTTTAGGTGGGACAATAGTCAGAACCACCTCTGGTATCCAGTAGAGATGACCCCTGGGAGTAACAATGAAACTACGAGGTCGAGACTCATAGATATCATGGCACTTCCACATATATGGTTGGCCCAAGAGAACATCACAGACATCCAGCGGGGCGACATCACATAATACCTCATCTTTGAAGGGATGGATGTCGTATGACAATCAACACTGTTGGCTGACACGGAGATCTCATCTTTGGCGAAGCCACCCGATGTTGTATGGATGTGGGTGTGGTGTTGTTGACAATCCCAATTGTTTGATGACCTCTACTGAGATGAGGTTCTTCTGGCTTCCACTATCAACAATAAAATGCAATGGGGTTCCCTTCACCCACATCTGAGAATGAAAAATGAGCTCCCCCTCTTCATTATCTATTGGTTCTTCTAGTTGAATTGTTGCGGTCGCGACAATAACAGTGGGGTCTGTGTTGATGATCTATCTTCTGTCAGTGTTTTCTAAATCAGATTTTGAATCAGGTTTTAGCTCCTTGTCTTTGATTTCGGCCACCAATGACTATTTTGAGAGACATTCATCAGTGTTGTGCCAGGGGATTTTGTGGAAATCACACCATTTTCGGTGTCCTTCTTCGTCTTCCTGTGACCTTTCTTTCCCTGTGGTTTGGACAAGTTTTCGTGAGACTATTTGTTAGGGCCATCTTTATCATACTTTGGTTGTTACATATTTGCAGACCCGAACTCTCGTTTGTTCTGGTGCTTAAATTTCTTCTTGATTTTAACATCATATCGATAAGAAGCACCGAGTGATGATATGTACAAAAAATCCATTTCAGTTTGGATGTATTTGTGTAGAGCCCCACGGTATTTCAAAACCAAATGTCATTTGAAGTATTTGATACCCAGCTTGGTGCATAAGGTATGGAAGGTATTGGTGAACTAAAAAACTACTATGCCCCTCTCTTTTCGTAGTGTGGTCCATCTCATATACTAGTCCTCATAGTTGCCAACAGGGTAATATTGTTCCTTTACCGCATCCACAAAAAAATCCTAAGTGGGATCGGCCCCACATATTCCAAACTCTTATGTGGAACTTTTCTCCCAATACGTTTCCCACCAATGTTTGACATGGGGGAGAGCTTTAAGGAGTGTGAAGGTGATTTTTTCCCTGTCGGAAAAATGGTGAACAGAGAAACAACTTTCTAGTATATTTAACCATTTGTCTAGGGCATCCGCATCTATCTAACCTTAAAATACGAGAATATCAAAATTAACTTGTACCTTGAAAGGAGAGGTGATTCCAAAGTGATTGTTTGATGAAGATGAACATGTTGCTATCAGTAGGCATTGAAGGATGTGGGAAAAAATCTCCATCATTTTGTCCCTCTGTTGCGTGAGAGTTTGTTCAAGAAATAGATTGATTGAATCATCTGCTCCTCATTTTTATTTTCTTCCGCCATGAAGGGTTTCTTGAGTGTGAGAGAGTGATTTTCTTCAAGAGAGGCAAGCTCGAGACCCAAATTTCTATACTCGGACCTTGTCGGAGACATGCACTAAAAAAATGATCAAAAACAGTGTGCTTTGATACCACTAATCCAGATTATTTTCGACACGAAATGAGAGCAGAGATATAATAAAGCAATGTACACAGATATCTTGGATATCCAATAATATAACATAAATGTATTAGAGATGAAACCATAAACAGATAGGTACATTAATACACAATTTTCCATTAATGAGCGAAAATGTACAAAGACTGTAAAAATACAGAGTGAAAGACTTGATAGAATGGTGGCAGCTTATCTCTGAGAAGAGATGTGATGGCTACTCGCATCTGTGAGAATATGATTTTAAAATGAGGATACAAAGGCCTTTTTATCATAAAGAAAATCCAAAACCCTAACCCTAGAAGATAAAAATCCAACAGTTTTGTGGACCCCATTTTGGGTAGTTTGGTGTATCAACTTCCCAGGGGAATAACTTTGTCATACGATCTCTGTTTGGGGCGCACGATAGCTCGTTGGAAAGGTATCATCGAGGAGATTAATTTTGGGGCTCAATAAAAGCCTTTGAATATGATGTATAAGCTCAATCCCGAAAGACCTTCATTTAGGCCCTCAAAATGGCCCTGGAAGTTAAAAATTGCTAAAAATAGTAAATTGCCAAAATTGTCAGAATATTGTTTTGGGCGAGTTGGAAAAGGTGGGTGGCCACCCATATCCACCTGGATCAAAGGAAGGTGGCCAATTTGGCCTATGAATCTTCTTCTTGGTTGTTCTCATAGTTCACATGGTAGAAGGAGACTAATTCGAAAGAGTTGGCCTACTCCCTTGCTCAAAATATCACCATGGCTAATTTGCAATTCATTGGTGTTGGACAGTTGCTCGTCATTGATGTAAACCCTTAGATCATTTGAGATACCCCATAGTTGTGATATATATTAATGGTGAGTTATTTTCCATTGGTTTCAACAAGAGTGGTTGATGTCAACAGATATGATGGGTGTATTTGGTGAAGTCTTGATGAAGTCTACACGAAGCCCCAGAGGTGTGTTCAACATACCCAAATTTGTTTGATGAATAAGGATATGAAGGACAATGCACATGCAGGTAACAAACTCATATATGGATAGTCATGGTCGTTTTATTTTCGGTGATAGGTGATACGCCACGTGGTTCCTCACGGTTAGGGAGATATTCCCTCATGAAGTTGGAAGCCCTGAAGAATGGTTAAGAATCCCCTAGTTTGTTACAAGTGAATTAATTAAAGGGTAAAGTTGTTATAACAAGAAAGTACATGTCATCTTTAAAGTGAGGAAAATGTGTTGGTTGAAAAAGTATAAATACACATCATGAGACATTCATTTGAGACATACATGTACTCATTGAATATCTATCTTATGAGAATATTTTGGTCTATTGGTGAATCTGAAGTCGAGTTTGAGGCAACGGAGAAAGTGTGAAGGAAGAGAAAAGGTTTTGGAGTTGCAGAGAGCTAGGTTTTTTCTGTAACCCTAATTAAGCAGGCCCTTATGGGCCATCTTGAGGGTGTCACATGAGGAACCCCTGTGGGTTTTCTAGGGATTGTCACGTGAGGTCCCGCGTGACAAGAAGTCTTTGTCCTGCGAGGACAAGGAAAAAGTGGAGGAGAGATGCTTGTGCCAGGTTGTTGATGCCCATGTTGGTTTATTGGTCTAGTATGTTATATAACAGGTCAGCTACAGATTACATGTATGTTTGTGTTTTTTTAGTGATACATGTTGGTAATGGCATGGTGCATACTTGAGGCATGCTTGGTATATTGTTGAGGCATTGACACATGATTGAAGCACGTCTTAGATGCATCGTGTTGGCACTTGAATGAGGTACATTTTTGGATATTGTTGATACATGGTTGAACTTCACACTTGATATATGGTAGCACATGTATCAGATACACCTCTTGGTGATCATGTTGGTACTTGGTTAAGGTACACCAGTGATAGTACTTGCTTGGTACATATTATGGTACATGGTCTATGGATGATTGGCATGTTGTTTGAGGTATATGGTTGATGATATGATGCATTGTTAGAGGCACTTGTTGGTGGTCTTGGTACATGCTTTGGTACTATGTTGAGGCACTTCATTGTTKATATATTATGGTACATGGTGTGATTGAGACATATCATGAGTGATATGGTATATGATTGAGGCATATCTCATGGTACATAATTTATGGTACRTGTTGGGACATGGTTTATGGTATGGTACATGTTTGATGCATGATATGGTACATGGTTGATACAAGTGTTGGTGCATTGTTGATGTATGGTTTGTTACARGTTTTAGCGCATGCTTGATGCATAGTTTGGTACAGYTTTTGGTGCATGGTTGATACATGGTTTGGTAMGGGTGTTTGTGCATGGTTGATGCATGGTTTGGTACAGGTTTTTGTGCATGATTGATGCATGGTTTGGTACAGGTGATGGTGCATGATTGATGCATGGTTGATACAGGTTGATGTACATGGTTTGGTGATGGTATTCATGTGAGAGGATCTGTGTTCGGTGATGTTGAGTATCGGTGACAGTGACAGGTTGATGTGATAGCGACAGTGATAGTGACAGATTGGTGACAGTGAAGGTTGGATACAGTGACAGGTTGACAGGTTACAGGTTGATGTGACAATGGCAGTGGCAGTGACTATGGTAGTAATAGTTTGGTCTACACTTATATTTCAGGGTGGCAAGACGAGGCAAGAATGTTGAAATAATGTAACTGCGAAGAGCATTATTATTATTATTTTATTCATTGGATTAAATCCCCATTGCAGATTAATAATGTAATTATTATTATTGTTGTTATTTGATTAATCCCCATTGTGGATTAATCATGTCGGTAATTGTATAAGGACCAAATCCCCTTTTGCGGATTGGTCATCGGACAATTAAAAAGGGCAGAATAAGAAGTCGACCCCAACAAATACTATTGAAGACCCGGAATTAATTAAAGGTGGGTTTACCCACCTAGAGTGAGAGGTCGGCCCTGCCAGTGGTGCCCTTTCACACGTGCTGGTCCTGTATAAATAGGAGGCTAGCGCCTCACTTCTAACACACAACTCACTTGCTCATTCTCTTATGAGGCAAGCTGCAATTACCAGTTGGAGAGAGGGAGAAGAGTGATGCATCTCTTGGGGAGGACTATCTATATTGGTTTGAGTTATCTCTTAAACATTGTATAAGCTATTTATGATAAGGAAGTTTTTGTTGGGTTTTCTTTCCCTAGAGGGTTTCCCAGGATAAATGTTGTGTCTCTTGTGAATGTGTATTTCTCAATGATCTTGTTCTTATGATTCTCTTATCTAATGAAATGCAAAGAACTATAATAATGGCATAAACATTAACATGGTGTCAGAGCCAACCTGCAGGAATCACAATTTGCAAGAGGAAAAATGTCGTTGTTATCATACCCAAAAATTAGGGTTTTGCAAAAGTGAATATTTTCAGCTCCCTAACCACCTAGAAAGTTNCCTAGAGGGTTTCCCAGGATAAATGTTGTGTCTCTTGTGAATGTGTATTTCTCAGTGATCTTGTTCTTATGATTCTCTTATCTAATGAAATGCAAAGAACTATAATAATGGCATAAACATTAACATGGTATCAGAGCCAACCTGCAGGAAGCACAATTTGCAAGAGGAAAAATGTCGTTGTTATCGTACCCAAAAATTAGGGTTTTGCAAAAGTGAATATTTTCAGCTCCCTAACCACCTAGAAAGTTGTGCCCTCCCCCAAGGATCAATTTGGCACCTAGAGCGCACCTTTTCAGTGGCTATATCTCCTGGAAAGCGAAACCCTAGTTTCACAAAGTACCAAAAAACCAGAAAATTAGAGTACCAGAGTACCAGAAGTACCAGAAAACCAGAAGCAACAGTCCAGAAATCCGCAAATCAAGTTTGAGGGGGTAAAAGTTGAAGTTTCGAAATTCCAACTACACCAGCATACTCGCCTCAGCCCAGCGCATCTATTCCCTGGATTAGAATTTCAAGACTTGAAATTTGAAAAATTAGGGTTTCCTCATAAAACCCTAAGTTACAGTTGCAGTTGCAGTTTCAGAACCAGTTGCAGTTGCAGCCATAAGACCAGTTGCAATCACCATTAAAGTTTTCTTAAGAGTTGGTAATGATTACCACTACTACCAGATGGAGCCACTACCTGCAAATGTCATCAGAGGTATGTACTCATATGTTGAATGGTTAAACACTAAAGAGTATTTGCAGAAGAAGGGATCTCTTGCCATAGATCCAGAAGGATCTGAAGATCCAACACATTCAGAGGAACGATGCAACCCGGGTGTGATTATTCTGATATGCATCTATTTGTGATGACAATATTAGTGTTGCATGTTGAAGCTATGATCAAATTATTAGAAGGTTTAAAAGTTGATCATAAAGCTTATCCTCTAATCTGACCTTTTGTCAATATAGAATATTGTCTCAGTACAAAAGACAGGTTGAAGAAAGCACTCGTCACTTGAGTGAAGGAGGCTTGGAATAAAAGAAAGCACTCATTCTTGAAGACAAGGCTCCAGGTTTGATTAAATCAAGTTGATAAGATTCAAAGGTACACATGGCAAGTTGATGACTATAGTTGAGATAGTAGTCTTTGTAAAGTATTATACCTAATAGCATGTNGTTTCAGAACCAGTTGCAGTTGCAGCCGTAAGACCAGTTGCAATCACCATTAAAGTTTTCTTAAGAGTTGGTAATGATTACCACTACTACCAGATGGAGCCACTACCTGCAAATGTCATCAGAGGTATGTACTCATATGTTGAATGGTTAAACACTAAAGAGTATTTGCAGGAGAAGGGATCTCTTGCCATAGATCCAGAAGGATCTGAAGATCCAACACATTCAGAGGAACGATGCAACCTGGGTGTGATTATTCTGATATGCATCTATTTGTGATGACAATATTAGTGTTGCATGTTGAAGCTATGATAAAATTATTAGAAGGTTTAAAAGTTGATCATAAAGCTTATCCTCTAATCTGACCTTTTGTCAAGATAGAATATTGTCTCAGTACAAAAGACAGGTTGAAGAAAGCACTCGTCACTTGAGTGAAGGAGGCTTGGAATAAAAGCAAGCACTCATTCTTGAAGACAAGGCTCCAGGTTTGATTAAATCAAGTTGATAAGATTCAAAGGTACACATGGCAAGTTGATGACTATAGTTGAGATAGTAGTCTTTGTAAAGTATTATACCTAATAGCATGTGAAGCATATAGAGGTATATGCTTTGCCTGATACAACTAACATCTCCTCTAGGAGAAACCTTGTGTGTTAGTTCCAGGTTGCCATGGAAGAATGCTTGGTCACAACTCTCTGAGAGTGTTGACCTCATTTTGTATTGTATTCCTTACCTTTAATCTTTGCTTCAGATAAATTATAAGTGATAGCTCTAAAGGTGCTACTAGGTTGATTGTTCGTGCTATTGCTTTATATCATCAGAGGGATATTACTCTTGCTTGTTGTTTTGCTTACCTTGCTCTAGGTCACACGTAATAACCCTGAGGAAGCTATAGTGAAGGTTGCAGAAGGCAACATGATAAATAAGAGACCATAGATGAAGCAATCATCATTGGAAGAGAAGAAGGTAGCTTGCATAAGCTAAAGGGTCACTCAGAAGTTTCCATGACCCATGCCATTAAAGAATCTTGGCATAGAAGATTAGTTCACTTCAACTACAAGGTGCTACCATACATATGCAAAGCTGTCATAGGTTTACCAAAACTCAAGGTTGATCAGGAAGGCATATGCAATGGATGTGCACAAGGGAAGAATATCAAGAACCTTTTTTTCCAAAGCGGGATAGCAAGACAGAAGGAGTCCTAGACTTCATTCATTCAGATGTGTGTGGCCCAATGCCATCATCCTCCATTAATGGGTATGTATACTATGTATCGTTCATTAATGATTATTCTCGTAAAAGACCTGGATATATTTGAAGATCAAGGAACTCAAAAGCCTTGATAAGAGAACCCTTCTGTAAGGAATATTAAGATACTCAGGTCAGATAATGAAGGAGAATAGACCTCAAAAAAGCTCGTGAAACTTCGGCAAAGATGTTGGGATCAAGATCCTCAACAAAACGGGGTAGCTGAACAGAAGAACAGAACCATGTTGGAAGCTGTGAAGATCAAGATCTTCATATGTGCTTATGGGCAGAAGCAGCGATAGTAGTTGTTTATCTGCAAAACCTATTATCCCATAGCGCACTTGGGTTCAAGACCCCGGAAGAAATGTCCACCGGAAAGAAACCAGAGGGATGTGACCTTTGATGAAGAAGAAGCACTTAAGAAGATGTCAGCTTGAAGAAGTATATGAAGAGGAACCTGTAAATTCCAGGACTACAGAATCCGTGAGGGAAGTTCCCAAAGCTACAGAACCTGTAAGGGAAGTCGTAACTTCTCCTGATGAGGAGACTCCTGAA
>JASDQU010301363.1:3480-13855 GCA_032191745.1 Picea mariana
CCAAAATTTCGCAGCTGATCCAAAAATTGCAGTCTAGTGCTCCAACTCCCTTAGGGTAGTCTTGGCTCCATGATGAGATTCGATACAAAGGCCATTTGTATTTAAGTAAACAATCAAAGCTTAAATCCACAGTACTTTCTAAGCTTCATGCTACACCGACAGCAGGGCACTCTGGGTTCACCAAAACCTATGACAGGGTCAAATGCTATTTTTTCTGGGATGGTATGAAACAGGACATTCATAATTTTGTCGCCGAATGTGATGTGTGTCAATGCAACAAGGGAGAAACAGTCAAATCTCCAGGAACACTACAATCGCTCCCGATTCCACCTACTATTTGGATGGACATCTCTATGGATTGAATTACAGGCTTACCCAAATAGGGAAATAAATCAGTCATCATGGTGGTTGTTGATCACCTTTCCAAGTATGCTCATTTCTGCACTCTTCAACACTCGTTTACAACATCCACGGTGGCTCAAAATTTCATGGATCAGGTCTTCAAGCTCCATGGAATGCCACACTCTATTGTTTCTGATTGCGACCCCACTTTCACAAGCAATTTTTGGCAAGAGCTGTTCAAGATACAAGGCACCCAATTGCATCTCAGTACAACTTATCATCCCTAGACTGCTGGTCAAACAGAAGTTGTCAACAAGTGTTTAGAAACATATTTGAGGTGTTTTTCCTCGGAAAAGAAAAATCAGTGGGCTCAGTGGTTACCCCTAGATGAATGGTGGTACAACACTTCATACCATACAACTACATGCATGACTCCTTTTGAAGTGGTATATAGACACAAGCCACCTTCAGTTCCTCATACTTACCTAGTGTCTCGAAGGTCCAGGCGGTTGACCAAACACTTACATTTTGAGAGGCTATTCTCCATACCCTCAAAGAGAATTTGTTCATGGCACAGAATCACATGAAGCAACAAGCAGATCAAGGTCGCTCTGAATGTCAATTTGAAGAAGGGGATCAGGTGTTTCTTCGCCTACAATCTTACAAGCAAAAATTTCCTCAAGGCCGAGCATTCTCAGAAGCTAGCACCCAAATTTTACGGTCCTTATATAGTTCTCAAGCATGTGGGACAGGTGGCCTATTAGCTAGCTTTGCCCAGTCATTTGAAGCTACATCATGTTTTTCATGTTTCTTTCTTAAAGAAGGTGATCAGAACTAAGTGCCAAATTCAAACCAACCTTCCTGAGTTAGCCGAAGAAGGATCCATTTGGCCACAACCAAAAGCAGTTTTGGACCAATGTGAGCATCACCTGTGTCAGAGAACCATCAAGGAAATGTTAATCCAGTGGAATGATACAACTCCAGCAGATGCCACATGGGAACCAACTACCATTTTGCAGAAATTTCCACATCTCAAGCCTTGAGTACAAGGCTATTTTTAAGGGGGAGGACATGTTAGGATCCTAACCTGCACATAGGCAGAACAATATATTTAGATGTAATAAAGGTCAATATTAATAAGGCCTTGCAATAAAATAGAATAAGTCAAATGTAAGAAGACCTAATAGAAGCTTTCGCTTCTAGAAGGATATTCCTCTAGATGCTTCTTTTGATAAACATATTTAGTATAAATAGGAATCGAGGGTATGATAATCCTAGCTAGGATATTATTGTAATAGAGCTCTACTCGACTGGAGGTTCCCCCCTCAAAGAATCAAAGTGCTATTTCTGTTGTTATTCTTATATCATTTTCAGTGTTATTGTGGTGATTATTTTGGTTATATTGTTGTTATTCTGCCATTTCTAGCATTTTATTTATGTTCTACTCACTTTTTATATCTGGTATATTACAACCTCATGGAGCAAGACCCACTGCTACTTTAGAACCATGCTGATGGGGTGGATGTTGTTGTTGTTGATAGATAGGAGGTGTTGAAGAAAATATGGGCCCTCTAGGGCTAAGCTCATGTCATATGGCTCTCGATACTCCATGTATAGGACCTTTGGGCCTTGATACATAATCTCCTCAGTTATCCCTAGGATAGGGGATGACAAGATTCAAGGAATAATTATTCATGGGTATTAATCCAACTGACATTCCTGAAATTATTATCATTTTGTATAAACCTTCTATTTGTTGTTGAGTGTTTCCAAAGAAAATCATTTAACTCATGTAAGAGGGTGGGTGTGAGAGGTCACATCCCATAGTTATTGGGGAGCATGGGCTGAAGTACAATCATCTTCGGGAAGAGTGAGAATCAAGAAAGTAGGAGAGAAGAAGGGAAATTCGTAGGAAAAAGAAAGACAAGTTTTACACATAGTTTTTGGACAATGAGAGGGGAGATGAGTGCTGAAAAGAGAACCAACCATGTTGTGTTTGAAGGAAACCATTGTTTGGATGTGTTTTATGCTGAGAGAGAGGCCCGTGTTCTTGTAAATCAAGATGTAGGCCTGTAGAACATTTTTCTATTGAAGAAATGGCTCAAGAGCCTTATAAAGACTGTTGTGATAAATCCTGGAGTAGTTGGGAGGATTTATGGTCAATCATATGCACTAGAGCCTTGGAGGGAAGTGGGAATGCCTGAGGGATATTGTTTTAGTGAAGGGGGGTCCCATTTCTTGGGTTGTGCAGGTTGTGGGGGGGAATAGTGTGGAACCCAGGTTTTGGGGCTACTGTGTGTGGAGAGTGGACAACCAGAAGGGTTGGATCTCCTTGTAGATTCATAGCCTTATCTCAGGGGTGGCCTTTTATTGAGAGGGAATGAACAACAATTATTATGGATGGGAGGTTCATGCTTCGTATGCAATCAGTTGGTTAATTATTAACATATAAGTGTTTCTATTCTATGCTTGTTACTCTATTGTGAAAATGGATTATATGAATGTTGTGTGTTTTTTGTTTTCTTGAAAAATTTCATTCATTTTTTTTATATATGTTGTTATATGCATTAGAACTATGGTATCAATAAAATGGTTAAATTTGTGTGTGATCTATAGATGGTAAGATAAATATAATTATTTAGTAATAAATCTTATCATGTGATTTGTATTCCACATGTAATGTTCCTCGGTTGTAGGTTGGGTACATTACAATATGGTATCATAGATTCTAGTTCAAACATCAAGATTGTATGGGCCATAACTATTATGAATTTGGGAAATTATCTATTTCATAATTCGGTCGGTGTGAATTTGGGGAAAAACGAAGAAGTTAGAGGGAAATCCCCAAATTCATGGGACAATTTCAAGTTCAAATACCTCAGAGTAGTTGAAGATATTACTTGGGACACGAATCTGTAGGTTGCAGAGTTGAGTTCAACTTCAAATGGTCAAATTTCATGTTTTGATGGTCATTGTAGAGTTGCAAGGAGTTTGGTGAATCAATGACTGAGATTTCATTTGATCTCACGATCAAAGACCTACATTCACTTTGAGAAATTGAAAAATTTATAAGGTTTCAGCCGTTTCGAAGTTTTAGAAAATCAACGACTAAGATTCATTTTCGGTATTTGGGAAGTTGAAGTAGATCAATGGTCTAGATTAGTTTCGTCCATTTGAGAGTTGGAGCCAAGTGAGGGTCAAGATCATTTGGGCTTGGAAATCAATGGCCAATATTAATCAGAGATTGGTTGAAAATTTTCGAAGTGATGGAGTTGGCCAAAGGAAATTGCCGATAGCTGATGAACGATGGTTCGATTGTCTGGATTAGCGAAGTGTTGGTCACCAATAGAAATTGCCTATGGCTAATGGGTCAATGGTCGGGGGTCGGCTAATTCAGCGAGGTATCCATTTGTCCAAAAGAAATATCTGATGGTTGACGACCGATGATTGGGCATCGACAAAGTTGGGAGAAGTTTGATATATCAACGAGGTAGATGATTTGTAAATGAGAGATCAATGGTCCAAATTTATCGGGGTTTTTGGTTGAAATTTTCTAAGTGTTGAGCAAGAGAAATTGTCAATGGCTGACATGCTGATGGTCAGGTATTGGTTGGTTAAGTGAGGTGTTTAGTTCATCTAAGGGAAATGGTCAATGATTGATGGAGGAAAGTGGGTGACGATGTGTCATGTCACATCAACCATAGTTCCATGTTAGTTTCTATGTGTCATGCCACATCAACGTCCATGTGTCATGCCACATTAGGCAATAGAAGTGGAAAATGGCCAATGGTCTAGTTGGTTGAATTAAGAGAGAGTTTCATTCATTGAATAAAATCACCGATGAATGATGGCCAATGGTTAGGTTGCTCGGTTCAGATATGTGTTAAAAGTAGTTTCCTAGAGAATTCTACGATGTCTGACAGTTGATGGTTTTATATACCTTCTAGAAACATTCTAGAGAAGGAACTTTCTAGCAGGTGAAACCTTCTTGATATATAATTGTCCATGGATATTCCACCATAATAGTTCGTCACAACATATCTTATACTAGATACTTAAATCTTTTATTATGTAGGTTTATTTACTTAGATCTTAGATTTGTTATCACTAGCTTATTGCTCAAATTTATGAAAATAATTGAAATATGAAAAAAAAGGAATAAGAAAATGAGAACATCATCCACACAAATGAACACAAGATGTATCTTGGGAAACCCAATATGGAATAAAACCCAAAAGGTGAGGCCTATGCTCTACTCTCTTTTCTTCAGTTATGAAAAGAAAGTACAAATAAAAGGGCGCTCACTATGGAGTTGCATTTGACACTATGGCATAAGAGTCTTCCCCAATCTTTCTTGTAGAGGCTATTAGAAATAATAGGTGTGCTCATTTAACCATAGACAATATAGAAATATTTTCAGCCAACCATAGGCTGAAGCCACCCCCGTGCACCTTAACCTTGACAGAGAGAATAATTATGGAACAAAACCCTAGGTCCAAAAGCTAATAAAGGTAGAATACCAATCTCTATAGCTAGCGTACCAAGAAGAAAGTCCAAACCATAACTAAGAGAAAGCCTAAGACTAAAAGAAAAAATACTAGTTGCAGTAGTTGTAGCTGCAACTACTCTCTAGAATTGCACACTTACTAAATTTCTACAGTGTGCACTAAATTTATGTAGTTGCGAGATATGTGTGTCCAAATGAGCTCTGGAATCCTATATTTATACTGCTCTTCCTTAGTTGTCTAGGCTGACTTCTCTTTCTCGAGGCTAAAAAGTCAATATTAATTATTTTCTTTATCCAACTTGTCTTCTAGGGTTATGTCCAATGCTTTAGGGTTTCTTATTTCTTCCCAGAATATTCTATTCTTATTAGGGTTCCACATGGAGGTTTAATACCTCTCATGGATACCATAATATCAACACTCCCTCCTAGCTAGGGAGGTATTTAAAGGTAATGGTCTTGAGCACAACCATACCATTCAATGGGTAACATCATCATAGCCACACAGGTTATCTCATGATCAAATCACGAGCACCATCATTACTATTAGTATCATTTGATAGCATCAACTGTATCATATCTCAAAGTTATACTCCATATGAGTAATCAGGCATGATAATGCATAAGTCACTCACTCCATAGAGTGATATAAGAATCATTCTTCTAATCCAGACATATTTCCTAGAAGAATAACTATTCCAACATATGTTGGAAGCCACACCATGGGATACAAGGAATATTCTTCTAATCGAGACATACGTCTTAGAAGAATAAATGTCTTGGACCATTTTCCTCTTGGAGAATGTCTGTCTACCAACACACTGACTATCCATATAGCTGATAATCATTTCCAAAACTACTGATAGTCTTCATGGAAATCAAAACAATGTCATTCAATAGAACACAACCATGTCTATCCATAGTAGTAAACAACTACTATCCAGTGGTACACAACCACACCAAGTAGCACATGACTACTTAATTAGTGACGCATAATCAAAACCAATGGAACACATCCACCATAGTAGCATACATCTATTGTCCAGAGACATACAGTCTCCACAACAATCATATCATCTGATATTAACCTGCATAAAACAATATCATGATATAAACTGATTCATCTGGGCCATTCTTCCACTCACATCTGTGAGATATGGAAGAGCATCTTCCCTCGGAAAGTAAAACATCAACCATGGGCTATCTGGACTATTCTTCTCAAGCACAGAAGAATAATTGTCCCTTATTTTTGAGCCTGGACCATTCACCTAACTGGGCCATTCCTACGACACTAATCATAATGAAACCTTGATAGAATGAGTATGCCCTAGGGAATGCCTGTCCCTAATTGCTGAACATGGACCATTCACCTAACTGGGCCATTCCTCTAGCACTAATAATAGTGCAACCTAGAGAGAATGATTCTTCCATAGGGAATGACTATCTAGACCATTCCTAATGGAAATGACTATCCTGAACCAACCTCCAAAATAGAACATTCTTCAAAACTGCTCACAACTATGAACTTCTAAAGAATGATTTCTTGACAAGGTGGACCATTATAATTGACCACTGCTCAGAGTGAATTCCAAGAAGAATGAATGTCCTAGACCAGTCCCCCACACTGGCCACAAGGGGAATCATTGTCTATGATACCTCAAAAATCTATCGAACCATTTTCATTACAAAAATGACTGTCCGATCTGGACCATTTTTCGAACTAGAAAATTCCTGTCTATCAGAAATATCAAACCACTTTCCGAACTGGAAAGGAGCTACTCATCCTGGACTATTTTTTAAACAGAAAAATGACTGTCCATAAAGTAATAACATATCAATGCTCCCTCAAAACCTGAGAGTAATATCTTCCTTTTTCAATAAGGAATTCATCTCCACGAGCCCCAACTTGTTTCTTAAGTACGCAAAATTTTCATCTTGGACATAGGATTTACCAAAATATCTGCTATCTTCTCATCTGTGGATATATATTGGAGAACCACTTCTATTTTCTAGACTTCATCATGGAGAATATAATTCTTGATCTCAATGTACTTTGGTCTATCATGGAACATTGGTTTTCTCTAAAGGATTCATATAGCTCTGATCATTACAATATATCATGGTCGAATTCAACACTTTTGTTTCCTGCTAGCTTATGATATCATGGAAAGATGCAAACTGAAACATATCCAAGTATCACTTCTTCTGTCATCAAGAGATTTTTCCATGGATTAGCAATCCATCATCCCAAACTTCTGAGTAACTATTATGATACATTATCTCTTTCATAGAAGGTTTTCACCATGCTTCTAATGGATATGAGATAATCTGCATCAAGTTGTTTGAATCCATACAATGTCTTCTTATATCTTCATACATGGGTCTCTTTCTGGTATAAGCTTCTTTCTCACTTGCTTTATTGGGAAGAATAATCTTTTACATGTAAATTCCAATCCATAGATACTGCAAGAGGTATATCTGGTTTACTGGAACAAGATGTTGTCATAGTCTTCTCCCTCCTTCTGGAAGAACCTCTGAATATTTCAATGCTTCCATTCATAAGTCTTTTTCACATTTTCATACATACATTTTTCTTTATCATAACTTCCATTTCTTCTGCTCGATTGCTTCTAGTGGGTTCAAACCAAGCTATTAGTCTTTGTGATTCTCGGTATAATAACTGGTTGTTCCGGTTTTTCTTTATTTCTTGGAATCTTCATGTTCATCCTCATGTTTCTCTTTATCTCTTGGGTCCATGGAGTCTTCTATATATTCCATGCCATGAATATTCCAACTTCTTCCTTTCATCATGGGATCATGGATGTAGATGGACAACCAAGGATACTTTAAGGCTTATTTTCGAAGAAGACTTCTTCTGAACACGTGCTTCTTATAATGGTTTCTACTTTCAATGGGAACATGGACAGATACTTCATAATCCTCAATCTATCATATAATTTAGGATTATATCCCTCCTAATCCTTGCTTCATGCATGAATGCATGATATTTTTTTGGAATTATGTAATCAACTCCCTCCAACTAAGAGATTCCATGCTTCCGTGTGCATCCTTATTTCCTTCTGCAAAGTGTCATAGGTATTTTTCTAATTTCCTCTTGATTGTTGACTTCTTTATGTTTTGACTTCTTCTGGGTCTATTAAATTTTTATTATGATTTCAGCTTATATGGAAGTTGTTACTTATATAATATCTTCCACGAGAATTGTTACCAAGGATTTTCAACATACTTCATATTTTCACGTGTATTGCTTGACTTGTAGTCATCGTGATAAAAATCCTTATATTGTTATTCTTCCATAGGTATTGTTTCACTTGAACATATTATATTCTAAGAAAAAGATATGCATTATATGTACAAAAACTATGTAAACATGGTATGTACAAGAACTTTGAAGAATATTATTACCTTGACTTAGAAGAAGAAATCTTTCTTCATCTTGTTTGACTTTCTTTGAGGGTTCTTTTCCTTTGGAAACTATTGCTTCGTGTGTTTCCTTCCTTTTCTTTAAATCAAGACAATGGATCATATTTTCGACAGTTGAAGCATTGTATTTTTGACATATCCTTTTCTTGATTTGGTTTCTTCCTTGAGTCAAACTTCTTCTTATTCCTGAATTTCTTGAACTTTGTTGTGAGGCTTGATCATCATCTTTCCTTTGTAATTTCTCTTTTGCACTAATCCTTGATTCTTCTTGTGCACAACAAGTCCAAATTTCTTCAAATGTGGGATACTTCTTTCTTGTGTTTATGCTTGTGGAAAATGCATCCCATTCCTTGGGAAGGCCATTTAGTACTATATTTATCTGTTCCTTTTCTGAAATGATTTCTTCAATAGCTTGTAGTTGATATCTTAACTGAGATATTATTACCAAGTATGATGTTATGCTATCATCATCATTCATTTTCATGTTAGAGAGCTCATTCTTCAGACTCATTACTTGTCCAAAGTTTCTGACTAAGAAGAGGTTAGTTAGGGCATCGTACATCTTCTTAGATGAGTCAAGATGAGAGATGTGTTGATTAAGGTTGGTTGTCATTGATGTCAACCCTTGAAGAAAGCCCTGCAACACAAAGGTTTGGGTAATGGACCCAATATTGTTTGATGTAAAGATGACTCATTATTGTCTTTTCATGGTTGATAAGAAGTAAAGGTGGATGAACTCCAAAGTGGTCCCCTTATGGTGAAATCCCTCATGGGAAGATGCTTTGCGGAGTAAGAGAACCCATGATTAATTTTGGAATAATGAGATGAAGGACAATGAATTTTTCAAGTAAACTATCCTAGATGGATATTTCTTGTCATTACATTTCCAGTGGTATGTGGAACGTCACATAACTCCTCACGGTTAGAGAGTTATGGCCTTGAGGAGTTGGAGACCCTAGGTTTAGGTAATGGACCCAAGTTTGTTTGATGAATAATGGTATGAGTTATGTTATATTTTCTAATAATACTATTCTATATGGATAGTACATGTCATTCCATTTCTGGTGGTATGTGGAACGTCACATAACTCTTAATAGTTTGAGATTTATGGCCTTACGAAGTTGGAGGACCCTCATATGTCATCTAGAAGCCCCAAAAGGTCAAAGTAGTCAAAGTGGTTTAAGAGATTTTAAAAGGAAAATAATAAGGTGAAGTAATGAGTGTATTATAATTCAAAGTGAATACAAAATAAATTATTTCAATAATAAATTTAATGGAGAAATTAGAAGTGGGTAACCCTAAAATAAGGAAAGTGGGGCCAAGTGACCTAAAAGATGTTTTTAAGGAAGCTACTTGGAGAGTATAAATAAGAGGCAAGGCTCTCTCATTTTAATCACACTTGAGAATATTGAATATATATAGGTGTATAATGTAACTAAGGATATATAAGATGAAATTCTGAGGGAAGGTGAAGAAAAGAAGGATGAAATGTAAGGAAGGATAAATTCTTTTGATGGTGCTTTCTAAGGTATGTTATTTACAGGTCATCTCACCATTTCCGCTATAAATTTTTTTCTATAATGATTCAGACTGTGAAATTGATATGACATTAATAAAACATATCCAATTATCTATGATAAAACATTCATATTGTGGATCATTGTATTTGTGGGGTTACACTCCATGGAAAATAGGGTTTGTGGCTAGTCCTGAAACTAGTCAAAAACAGGTGTTTCGTGTAAAAACATCATAACTTCTTCATAACAGATCCAAATTCAGTGAAACCAAATGTGTTGGTTAGGGTACTGTATTTAGTATTTTTTGTAATAGTTTTAGATCAATTCAACAAATATTCCATGCGGGGTCCTCTCTACAAGGTCGCTCTCTAGAATACGACAGAATTCAGCAAGGTATGCCATTTTTTCTATAACTCCTTTTATGAGAGGTTCAAGTAGTGACACCTGGAGGAATTTCATAAAACACACTAAAGAAAATTGTGTATTAGTTTCATATATTTATACATTATAGTTACAAAGGTATTATTACTTCAAGTTAGGGTTGTTGACTAATCCAAAACTAGGCATG
>JASDQU010301365.1:3995-14980 GCA_032191745.1 Picea mariana
TCCTAAGAAGACATGGAAGTGTATGGGGGAACCCACATTAGGCTATTCAATTGTCCAGTTGAAACTATAAAATCAACACAAGGTGTTACCAACTGGAAGACTTAAAGGTGTGACATTAGATTTGGATAGAGTGAACACTGTGGAAGATTTCAAAGTGATAGAGATAGTAGATGGAATAACACCATACTGATCATTACTTGGATTGGATTGGGTATTTGATAACCAGGATGTGATCAACTTGAAGACAAGGAAAATTAATTTTGAATCAGGTGAATATTGAGTTATTTCACCAATGGATCCTTTAGGAGGAGAATGGTTTGTAGAGGCGACCTGTTTGGATTTGGAAGAAATAAATCAGTTATACAAAACCATTGCGTGAGAATAATATTATGTCAACCCANATAATCCAACAATATATCATACTTGATTTAGGCTTTGAAGTAAACGTCTTTCCTAAGAAGACATGGAAGTGTATGGGGGAACCCACATTAGGCTATTCAACTGTCCAGTTGAAACTATAAAATCAACACAAGGTGTTACCAACTGGAAGACTTAAAGGTGTGACATTAGATTTGGATAGAGTGAACACTGTGGAAGATTTCAAAGTGATAGAGATAGTAGATGGAATAACACCATACTGATCATTACTTGGATTGGATTGGGTATTTGATAACTAGGATGTGATCAACTTGAAGACAAGGAAAATTAATTTTGAATCAGGTGAATATTGAGTTATTTCACCAATGGATCCTTTAGGAGGAGAATGGTTTGTAGAGGCAACCTGTTTGGATTTGGAAGAAATAAATCAGTTATACAAAACCATTGCGTGAGAATAATATTATGTCAACCCAACTACAGATGGCGTACTCAGCTAGATAAGGATTACATCATGTGCTTCGGAATCAGACACGGGTTTGGAGAATTGGCAGTAGAGACTACATAAAGTCTCCATAAGGAGGTGCACAACAATAGACTATGAAGTAAGGTGGGTTGGTACAAAGATAAGGGAACCTCCAAGTTTTCATGGGTTGAATGAATTAGAGGAATTCTTGACAAATTATGAGGAGGATGTTTTGGAAAATCAGAGGTTGTTAGCCCTGGATATTGCACTCAAGGAAACACCTGTGATATGGTGGGGTGCACACAAAGAAACAATTCAAGATTGGTATCAGTGTAAACAACTACTGCACATTTGATTTGGTGCAGAACATGAGAGAAATGTAGTGCATAAGTATGATGGGCAAGGAAGACCAGTTGAGTACCTAGAGAAATGCAGAACACAATGGAGGATGACACCACTAGAGGAATGGCCTCATCACTTCATTCATACATTGGAAGGGATCCCAAGGAAGTGGTACATAGACTAGGAGATGCGCAAAGGCACTACAAAATGGATAGTATTACAACAAAATTTTGTGGTAACCTTCTCATTTGAGCATGAGAACCCAAACATTGATTCAACTATGAAGCTGATACATGGAGTGATATTTTTTGATGAACCAGAGGTCGAAATTATAATAAAATATCAACAACATAACATACATATAGCAAAGAGTTACTCTCATGTTATCATGTAGAAGAGGAAGCACCAGACGAAGATGATCCGCAAAACATTCAGATCACATAGATTGAAAGATAGAGAGAGGTGGAAGGTCCATCCCTGGAGTCAGAGGTATTTTTTGCACCAATCAAATTCAATAAAGTCAACATTGGGACCGAAGAAAATCCTAAAATGGCAAGCATTGGAGACTACTCGGATGGTAGACACTAGAAAGGATAACAGAGTTACTGCGCGAATACAGTGACCTGTTTCCAACAACCTTTACAAAGATGAAAGGAATAACAGGCCTATTTTGGGAGAAATACCTATTTTTGGAAGAGAAGGTCTATTTTTGAAGCACGCGCCTTAGGAGGCAAAAAATAAACATGCAAAAAAAGAAGGAAAAACAACATGCAAGAGGAAAAACAATGTGGCGCACATGCAAACATGACTAACCATGTTAGGGTTAGGGTTTTTGACAATATTTTAATGGCTATAAGCTAATAGATTAGTATAAATAAGGACCTAGGAGGTCTAGGTTGGTGTGGTTCGGTTGAATATTATGAGTTCATGAGTTATTGATTATTGTGAAGTTAGTTGGTATTGTGGTTGAGTAGAAAAAGCTAGTGTTTGAGGGTTAGATCACAGGATGTGGAGCCTAGTGTGATCTAGTCAATCTCCTAGAGGGTACTTACCTCCTTTTGATTGTAATCTTGAAGATGCAATGCGTGCAATGCAGATTTTTCAACAGAATGAATAAAAGAGCAGAAGAGCCAGATCTTTGTGGACATAGCCCCAGGAGGGGGTGAACCACAATAAAATACTTTGTTCTATGTGTTATGAATATTTTCTTTCTATTATGTTAATATTCTTTTAAATAATGAATGGTTAAAACTAACTATAACAACATCCATGCATAGTTTAATGATGAATTAATCCTATAAGTAGATGAAGGATTAATGATGTTGATGTGTAAGGAAAGGAATCAAAACAAAATCCCCACTCCTTCCTAGACCGCAAACACCTGAGTATTGCAATCCCCCRTAAAATTCCTTATGTTTGGGAAGGATTATCATCATATACATGAAGGACCATGAGTGATGGAATAAAATTTGTAGATACTAACTTCTTCCAAATGTGTGTAGACATGGAAAATTTGGATGCACCCTTAATGCAAACCCCCTATGGGCTCGTGCAACCTCTCGGTTTATCAATCGAATTTCATAGGAGATGAAGTGGCTCTTGGGTCCCCAAAAATCCCTTAGAAATCTTACTACAGGCCTTTCCTTTTCCTAATGTGTGAAAGTTCGTATTTGCAAGGGTCCTCTTGCTCCAACAGATTCATACACATGACCTCAAGCCTAAAACCATGGGATTAATTTAGAAGTGGGTAACTCCGGCGCTCCAGAACATCGGTGCTCTGGAGGATTTAACTTCCCAACACTCCATACCCAAAACCTTATAACTAATGAAGGGCTGAAATCCACATATATGATGGTTGGCATTTTCCCTCGAATTGACGCTCCGTGTTCACTCCGGACTCTAGGGATTCGGGAATTTTCACCACTCCAACCTCAACCAAAAAAATTCTCCCGAATAGCTAAATGTCGAATTATTCAAAGATACAATGACTCGTTCTCTCCCCCTCAATCTATGGGGGATATTCACTTGGGTCTTCGGAGCTTCAGGACTTCGAGATTTACTTATAACAAACAACTTAAAACTGCTAGAGCAGCGAAGTTCGAAGGACTTGGGATTTTAAAAACCATGCTCCTTGTCTATTATACAATGGCTATGAGGGATTTTGATTCCTCTCAAATAGATCTCATCCTCTCGACCTTGAAAACAAAGGGATTCCTCCTCTTGGGGACCTACACTCATTATCCCTCCTTGAGCTTCATCACTTGGATGACTCAAACTATGGTGCACACTTTTCACTTATCTCCTGAGCTTGGGAATTGAAACATTCACCTGCACACTCCTTGTGCTACCTCTACTGAGCTTGATTAACACTTAACGAAGTCTCGATTTTGTGCACTCTTTGCACTTCATCTCCCCTCTGAGATTTTACATTATTTTGAGTGTAGGCGCACTCCTTGCACTCACTCTGTGTAAATGGGAGCCTATCACTCCTCTAGCTATAAGTATGGTTTCTTCTTGGGTGAAGTCTAACTATAAGTATGGTTTCTTCCTAGATGTAGTCTGTTCATAAACGATCAAAACCAGGTGGATCTTCTCTTCCACTAATACTTTGAAGAAATGGTTCCCAATGTATTGGTAGAGCATTGAGAGTGGCCATGACAAGTTATATGTCTGATATGGTCTCTTCAATGGTAACTAGATGATCTCTGATCTCTGAGATCCTCATGAAGAATGTGGCAATGGTGTCAAATTTCTTCATCTTGATATTTTAAGTCTGGGGCTTCAATGTAAGGGATTTATTTGTGTTGTTGCTCTCAAACATATTCTTTAATGCATCATACATTTCATAAGTTGTCTTCAAGTTAGAAATATGAGGCAGTAGGTGTCTAGTAGAGTCTTTTCTATCAAATTCAATAGGTCATTCTCTTCTAGAGTGATTTTAAGTCTTGACTTCTAGGAGCTGAAGTTGCTTGATCCATCAAGCCTATCTTCCACCATAGTTTTGTTCATCATGTTTGCATATTCTTCAAAAAACCTAAAGTCTAGGCTAGGCTAGTAGCCTTAGGTTTAGTTGGACTTATGACTATAAAAAATAAGCCTTTATAAGGTAAAAATAACCTTGGTGAGTTGAAAATTCCCTCAAGTAGCTGTAGAAACTCTAGAGGCCAAAATTTTGTAGAAACCCTAGAAACCCTAGAGGCCAAAAATCGAATTTTTTTAGAATTGCAATCTAAAAGTTGTTGGAAGTGCAATGAAGGAGTTCTTACACTCCTATGTAAAAGTTAGCCCCAACGCTCAAGTGGAAGGTGCTGAAACTGGAAAAAGGAGGGCCATTTTTGCAGTTGCAACAAGAAGGTGACGGTTGGCTCTTTAATAGCTTGTGCAATGGTCTTCTTTAGGAACTCTGCTATGATACCATGTTGAATTTTAATGCTTAGCTCATGCACATGTGGTTTATTTCAATTTATCATGTACTTGAACCATAAACTATGCTACAATACCATACACAAGTGTTGTAGTAACCAATATCACAAGAAGAATAACCATGCACAAGAACACAAGCATTTATCCTAGGAAAACACTTCTTAATCAAGGAAAGGAAAAAATCCAACAATCATTTTCTATAATGCCAAAAGAATATCCTCCACACACCACCAAACCCTAACACACAAGAGGGTGCTTACTTGACTTAGAAACTTGCACCCAAGAGAGATGCACACTTCAGTCGTACAAGTGTTGTTAAAGTTATGAGATGACAAGTGAGTGAGTGAGATCCACAATGGGGATCTCCTCCTATTTATAGAAGACCTGACACAACGATAGGTGTGTCTATTGGCACAATAGGGCCGACCTCTTCAAATGGGTAATATAATTAATCATTACAAAACATTAATTATCTTTCACATGGTGGGGTCGACTTGTACCCTTCACAATTAGGGTTACAACCAATCTTACTCTTAGACAATATAGAAATGGATCCACACGTCCTCTAGTGCTCAACCACCAGGGAAACGTGCAACTGTGCTCACCCAAAGAGACATATATCTCAACAGATCACTCAACTAATTCCATAGGAGTGCCATCTGGAGAACCATCTCAATCCGACTCAACTAAGTCTATAAGAGTACAAGGAAGGAAACCATCTCAAGCCAACTCAACTTAGTCCAAAGGAGTACAATATAGGAGACCACATGTCATCATAACGCGGTCCAGAGTCTGACGTACACCCATCACATGGGCACACCGAACACATGGGCTCTCTCACATAGATAGTCTCAACTTAGTCTAAAGGAGAACGACCTGGAGAATGTCACACGATGCTACAATCATCAACATTAACGTCACCTCACTATAAAAGATACATGATATTTAAGTAATTTCCACACCTCCTCCCCTCACTTCCAGTTATGTAAATTTATTTTATGGTTATTGTTTTTATTGTAATAACTTTGGACATAAGGTTGTATATTGCAGGGCTTATCAAAGAAATAATTAGGCAAGAAATGCCTATGTGGCCCCACAAAATATTGAATGTTACAAATGCCACAACTATGGACACATAGCTCGAAATTGTAGAAGCATGATAAATCCTCCCATCAAAGAAAATATTGATTGGAGACACAAGAAGGTTTGGAGAAGAAGTGAAAAACAAGAGGAACATGTAAATGAAGAATAGGTCCAAGGAATCATACTTTCAGGATTTGCAGTAGCACGAGATCATGATGAATTTACAGAAATAGACGAAAGCGTTGAAACTCAAGTAGAAAATGAAGAAAACATCAAAATATAGGATGGTGACATAATTCAGGAAGAGGATGGAAAGGAATATGTATTCACAGATGAAGAGGAAGATGACACTGCATCAGAGTAGGTATTGTTATGAGCCATTCGACTTGGAGACTCCCATGTAATATGAATATTAGACAGGGTGATTCTATGCAGTAGCTGAGACATATGGGTCATCATTGTGGACAATTGAGTAGCAGAGTCTTGGAAAGTATGGATAGAGATGGATTTGTAAGAACACTTAGCAGGTTTGGACATATATATGACAATGGATGAAAGCATCGATTCATAGATTGATTTAGAGATCAGTTCATAGATTGGTTCCAAGAGTGGTTCAAAGATAAATGAATATTATCATAATGGATGATAATGATACAGGAATATTTGAATGATTATTCTTGAATGATTTTTATATATGTCAGTTGATTACAAAAGGAAACACCAATGGAAAATAACTCAAAAAGGAAGAAGGTACAGGAATACCTATACTGTTATACACAAAAAAATGCAGAGAATTCATCATAGAGAGAGTTTTAGAAATGAATATTAGTAACATACAGACATGAAGACATTCCCATAGGGGTAGCTATTCTTTTAACTAGGATTGGTTAGAGAAGGTACAATGTCAGATTGATAGGGGTAGTTAATCCTTTGTCAAAGGGAGAGAGAGAGAAATAAGAGGCATGAATATAGGGGGAGTAGCCCCAAGGACAGTTTAGATGGAGGGAGAATCCAAAAGGATAATGTAGACAGGGGGAGAATCCCTAAGGAGAATTTAGTAAGGGGGGGCAACCCCAAGGAGAGATACCTTTTTCCATTGATGTCAAAGGGGGAGAGATAGAAACAATGATGAGGAGTATGAGAATGTGTGTTTTCATGAATACGTGTTTCTATCAATGTCGGTGTTTCCATCAATTCCAAAGGGGGAGATTGTCTGATCCAGGTGGATATTGGTGGACACCTACCTGTTCCAACTGCCTCCTCTTGTCATTTTTTAGTGAAACATGTTCTCCTGTACTTATTTGTAATTGTGGGTTATACACTTCCATGGATGAATGAATCCCTACACATCTTCCAGGTGGATACCGATGGCCTCCCAACTAATCCAACTAACTTATTTTGTATGTTTTAATGTCAGCATATCTTGTTGTACTTCCAGGGCCATTTTGGAGCCCTAAACAATGTTTTTTTGGATCGCCACAATCAAAATGTAGATGGAGTCAGAGTTTGTCAATGTGATGCGTAGTTCTCGAAAATACCTTTTCAATGAGCTATCACATGCCTAAAATGGAGATCATATGAAAAAGTTACGACCCCAAGAAGTTATTGTACTAACTTACCCAAATGGGGTCCACATGACTTTTGGTGTTTCATCTCCCAGGGTTAGGTTTTTGGATGTCTAGAGTTTTGGCATTCATGATTATCATAAAAATTCCTTCAAAGCCTCATTGTAATCATCTTCTAGTGAATGAGCGTAGCCATCACATCTCTTCTTAGAGATAAATTTGCCACCATTCTNATTACAATGAAATACTCATGAAAATTTCTAGAAATAGAGAAATAAAACAATACTTGATTTCTATTAATGAAATTTTCATGAGTATTTCATTGTAATATATTTTCTTTCATTTCATTCAGAAAATAATCCGGATCAGTGGTATCAGAGCAGGCTGCTCTTGATTGTTTTTCAGCGCATGTCCTCGACGAGGTCTGAGTATAGCTAGTTGGGTCTCGAGTTTGTATCTCTTGAGGACAATCACTCTCGCATGCCCAAGAAACCCTCGATGGTAGCAGAAAACAAAAATGGTGGAGCAAAAGATTCTATTAACTTGTTGCTTGAGAAAGCTCTCACGTGACAGAGGGACGAAATGATGGAGAATTTTTCACACACACTTCAATACCTACCGATAACAACATGAACATATTCATCAAGCAACCATTCTGGAGGAACCTCTCCCTTCAAGGTACAAGTTAATTTTGATATTCCCATATTTGAAGTTCAGATAGATACAGATCCCTAGAAAAATGGTTAAATCTATTAAAAGGTTATTTCTCTATTCAAAATTTTTCCGACAGGGAAAAAATCAACTTCGCACTCCTCAAGGCTCTCCCCCATGTCAAACATTGGTGGGAAACTTATTGGGAGCAAAGTTCCATAGAGGAATATGGAATATATGGGGTCGAGCCAACTTGGGATTTTTTTGTGGATGCGGTCAAAGAACAATACTATCCTATTGATAACTATGAAGATTAGTACATGAGATGGACCACACTGTGGCAAGAGAAGAGCCAAACAGTGTTAGAGTTCACAAATACTTTCCATACCTTGCGCACCAAGATGGGTATCAAATACTTTGAGCGACATCTGGTTTTGAAATATCGTGGGGCTCTACATAGGTACATCCAAACCGAAATGGATTTCTTAAACATCTCACCATTGGGAGTTTCCTATTGATATGTTGTCAAAATCGAGAAGAAATTTAGGCACCATAACAAATGGAAATTTGGGTTTGCAAATATGCAACAACCAAAGCATGGTAAAGATGGCCCTAACCAACAACCTCAAGACAACCATATCAAGACACATGACAAAAAGGGTAAAGTAAAGACGAAGAATGACACTGGGAAGTGGTGTGACTTCCACAAAATCCCTTGGTACAACACAGATGAATGTCGCTCGAAACAGTCATTGGTGGCCGAGGTCAAAGACATAGAGCCGAACCCTGATTCAAAATCCGATCCATAAAATATTGAAAATAGACAGATCATCGATGCAGACCCCACTGCTACTGTCATGAGCACAATAATTCATCTAGAAGAACCAGTAGATCCTGAAGAGGGGGAGCACCTCTTCCATTCAAATATGTGGGTGAAGGGGACCCCATTGCATTTCATTGTTGATAACGATAGACAGAAGAACCTCATCTCAGCTAAGGTTGTCAAATAGTTCGGGTTGTCGACAACACCACACCCGCAACCACACAACATCGGGTGGCTTCACCAGGGACGAGATCTTCACGCAAACCAACATCGTCTCCTGTCCTATGGCATCCATCCCTTCAAGGATGAGGTAGTGTGTGATATTTCCCCTCTTGATATATGTGATGTTGTTTTGGGCCAACCATCTATGTGGAAACATCATGTTGTCTATGAATCTAGACCCCGTAGTGTCATTATTACTCGAGGAGGTCATCTCTACAGGATACCAGAGGTAGTTTTGACTACTGCTCCACTAAAACAACACCGCAAGGTAATCTCTCATACTGGAAAATTCATCCTCTTCACAGTTTGTTCAAAGGATGCACAGAAGACCAGTACAACCACTGCAGCCTCAACACCTTCTATCTAGCAAAAAAAAAATGTCAAAGAGACAAAATATATTGTTTCTTCACCTACAATGGTGCCTACACAATGCCCCATCCAACCCAGAGACAACATATTGGTGGAACATATTCAACCCCTCTAGAAACATGTTTGTGACAGTCTTCCACAAGCCAAGAAGTAAAACTTATCCAACAAGGAAAGTAGCTTACCAAGATTCAAATTCAAAAAATCCTTTCCCCTCTTCCCTAGGCACTCAATGCAATGGAGACCATTTCTTCCTAAGGGTGGAGGATTGATCCAGGGGGATATTGGTGGACACCCACCTGTTCCAATTGGCTCCTCTTGTCAATTTTTAATGAAACACGTTCTTCTATACTTATTTTTAATTGTGGGCTCTACACTTTCGGGGCTGATTGAAGACCTACACATCTTCTAGCTAGATACTAGTGGCCTCCCACCTAATACAACTAGATTATTTTGTATGTTTTCATGTCAACACATCTTGTTGTACTTCTAGGACTGTTTTGGGGCCCTAAACAGTGTTTTTTTGGCTCACCACAATCAAACTATAGATGAAGTCAGAGTTTGATGGTGTAATGTGTAGTTCTTTAAAATACCTTTCCAACAGGGTATCACACGCCTAAAATGGAGATCGTATGCTAAATTTATGACCCTAGGAAGTTATTGTGCTAACTTACCCAAATAGGGCCCACGTGACTTTTGGCATTTCATCTCCTAGGGTTAGGTTTTTGGATGTCTAGGGTTTTGGAATTCATGAAGGCCTCCAGAGCCTCATTGTAATCATCTTCCGGTGAATGAGTGTAGCCATCACATCTCTTCTCAGAGATCAAGATGCCACCATTCTAGCGAGTCTTGCACTTTGTATTTTTACAATCTCTTTACAATTCTTTCATTAATAGAAATAAAGTATTGTTGTATTTCTCTATTTCTGGAAATTTTCATGAGTATTTCATTGTAATATCTCTGCTTTCATTTCGCTCCGAAAATAATCTGGATCATTGTCAGACAGTTGGTTTAGATTGATGGATAGTTAGTTTGGATGCCATCAATGCCAAAGGGGAAGATTTTCAGACAGTTGGTTTAGATTGATGGACAGTTGGTTTTCATTGATGTCAACCCTTAGAGAGTCATATTGTGATATTGTATATTGATGTCAACCCTTAGAGATTGATGTTAACCTTTGATTATGTCTGGTAGCACATTCAGGTAGCTCCAGAAGAATGGTTAAGGAACCCAATTTTGGTTGAGGAATAATGTAATGAAGATCAATGAATTTACAAGTGACACTATTCTAGATGGATAATAGATGTCGTGTCGTTTCCAGTGATATGTGGTACATCACGTAGTTCCTCACGGTTGAGGAGATATGGCTTACTAAAGTTGGAGAACCCTCATGATTTATCTAGAATACCCTAGAAGGTCAAAGAAGTCAATTTATTCTAGAATCTCCTAGAACAAGTTTACTAGTCAAAGTGGTTATAACTAGGAGTTAATCACGAGTTAAGTTGTTGCAAAGAAAAAAATTAAAAATAAATTAGTTGCAACTAGAAGTGGTGAGTTTACTATTTGTGGATAAAGTGGTTGTAATTGGGAAAAGTAGTTAGAAGTGGTTTATCCCTAAAAGAAGGAAGTTGGGTAAAACACTTAGAAGATAATCCCTAGAGGAAGCTAC
>JASDQU010301371.1:3418-17272 GCA_032191745.1 Picea mariana
CTCAATGTGCTCTTCCCAGTGTGGCCACTTAAAAGACCACGTTTCTGTATCTCAGGTGGGCTTTGAATTTTCTTTGTTTGTCGTTGATCGGCATGACTGGTGCCAGGTCCATGCTGCAATTGTCTTTGTATGTGGGATAAACTCTGCATCAAGACTGCATTAATTTCCGTTTGCTTATCTTTCTCTTTTATCAACCTCTCGTTTTTGGCCTTGTAGCTCTGTAGTTCAACCATGAGGCTCCTCACAGTCTCAGCTAGATCTAGAGGGGTCTCTACCGCTCTCCTTTCATCAGACTCTTCATCTCTATTGTGGGATCCTTCCCCCACTTCATGGTGCGTCACCATTCAATGCATTTGTAGCTTCTCGCGGTTGATTGTCCGCTTGTGTGCAGGAAAAACACTTGTTGTTAGTCAATATTTATATTCATTCACAATCAGCGAATAATTCATATTTTTCAAATGCATACACACAATAGGAATTTTCATTCTTAACTTCAACTTTTGATAAATGGGTTAGGATAGAGAGTTACTCCTTTTAAGAGTACTTCAAATAAAGTTTCTGCGCAACTTGTTCATGAGCCCAAGCAGGCCAAGTATTGTAACCATGCTCTGATACCAATTTGTCACACACCCACTACGACAACCTAGATTTTTCATTTTTTTCTTCGAGGGACAGAATCCCTGAATTTCTATGGGGCCTAGCGCAGACCATCCCTTCCCTTATCCTCCTCTAAGCGACCACAACCTGGCCTTAGCGCAAGTGCCTTTCGCAACTTGCAAGTTGAAGAGTCAAGGCTCTCGACTCCTCTTTCTCCAAACGCCGATACCCCAGATGCGATACAGGTATGGCTCCCTCCTCACTAGTGCCTGCTACATATCAATGTAGGCTAGGCTAAACACTAGCACTACTTGCAACTCGCAACTTTGCTAGTTGGACTGTTGATCCCTTGTGCTCCTCCTTTGTGAATCCCCGAGACGCGAGAGGTCACTGTTACGTGAACTCTGCCAAGTGACGCATACACACCACTTGTCTCCTCTGTTGTACTCTTCTTATGAGCTGTATCGTTGCCGCCCATCGCACGAGACCTCGGCTCTCGACGTTTCGCGACCTTAGCGATCAAGGTGCAACTTCTTCATCCTTCGAAACCCTGAGCCATGATAAGTCAACAATGGGTTGACTCTTTCCTAGGCGACATGTGTCCACCACCTGTCACCCACTCCCACCTTTCTCTGGGCGCTTATTGTTATGCCACCTGTCAACCACACGGTCCACACCTAACGGATATGACACGTATTCGCATGAGCCCTCGATGCTCGACACTTCGCGACTTCTGTAGTCGAAAGGAAGTTCTTTCAACCTTTGAACCCCCGATACATGATACCATGCAGAGGTTCTGATCCAATGGTTCTCCCGTGGCTTGGATCCAATGAATATGATCACGTCACAATTTCGCAAATCGTGAGTTCATGCAGTCCTACCCTTGACCACTCCAAGTCATGAGTCAACGAAATGCTACCCGACTGCCACGCGTCCTATGTCGATGGACGGTTCCTAATACTTCGAGACTTTCGGGACGTTGTCGAGTCCACTCTCCTACCTATGCAAAGGTTAATATCAACGGTCAATAGAGCTCTGACAAATTCTTGGATCTATGGTCCTGGATCCCATCACTACTTACGAAGGTTGAAAGGGTCGAGGTGTTAATGCTTGCGCTCCTCCTCTAGATCCATTGGTCTTGACAGATATGGGGTATTTCCAAAAGGATTCCGATTATTCGTCTACCAAACGATGGGGTATTCTCTTTCGATAATTGGACTCATTATCCTTTCTGAGATTGAATCAAAAAATTCAACCTCTCGGAGCTTCAAACTCCCAGGACTCCGAGACCTTAGAGAGAGCTACTCTTTCTTGCATAAGGTTTCCACACCCAAATCACATGAACCTTCAAACGGTTCTTGGGGAATTTTCCCTGATCTTAGTTGAGTCTCTGGGTAAAGGTTTGGTACGGTTCCAAGGTTTATGGGAAAATTCCCAAGGAAGAGTACTCTTGAGGAGCCTTCCCAGAGTATTTGCGAGAATCAAGAAAATAAGACGATTCTCGGTGGAAAGAACTCATGTCCCAGACTTAATCACTTGTACAAAAACCAACTATGGCATGTAAGTATACACATGCATCCATTAGTTCCAGTCTAAAACACTAGGAAATCATTGCACACAGAAATCATTATGGGAATATAGACATGAACATGTCTTCATGATATTCAATTCAAAATACAAGGCATAAAACACTTATCAGATCCACCAGGCGTGATGCAACTGTTGAGAGGGGTGCTCGTTTCCACCCAACCATAGGCTCAGTGACTCCAAATGGATTTACCACTAGCCACCCCCGAGCTAGACCACGATGTTGTGAGATTCAGTCTCCTACTTCCATCTCAATGGAAGTCAAGGGTGAAGGTTACTCTCCTTCTCCTGATACAGAAAAATAATCTAGGATGAAGGTTACTCTCCTTCTCCTATGTTCAGAACTCCTTGTGTTTCTAGAGTTTCTTTAGTTCTCTTCTGCAATCCCTGTCACGCGCGCTCTCTCTCCCTCTTTACCACACTTCCTCTCTTGCCTTTTCTCTGCAAGATTGCGTGTGGCGTGAATTTCCCCATCCGTGGTCAGGTCTGAGAGCTTTTACGGATGGGCGGTTCACCCCCATCCCCTCATTAACTCTTGAGGAGCCTCCCCACCTACCAATCTGACGGGAAATCTATTCCAGGGTCAAAAAGTTGCTTTTATCTTTGAGCAAGTAAAAACGAGTATGGTACTGGCTCGATGGAAGTTAACGCAACCATTCCAGGTCCCTTCCACCACCTCTCATTAGCCATCGTGGCCTCTTTTAGCACATCCCCCTCCTAGTAGTCATGCAACACATATTCATAACATAATTTACATTCATCGACCTTTTATACAAAGGTATGTCAAATTAAACATTCACATTATTGAGTTTGCCATAGTTCTTGGCCAATATAGTTATTTTTACAAGCTGGGGGAAGCAAGGTGTTACAATGCTCAATCTTGTAATCAAGTGGATCAGCATCGGATCCACAGTAATTCGTCGGTCGAGCCACATGTATCCACCATGGTAGCACGACAAGAGGAGTTTAACGTAAGTGTTAACCTTCTAATGATAGCCAAAATGGGGAATCTTCATCACGTTAAGTATCGTGGACTGCGCTAGCTCCTTAATCCATGGCTAGGAGACCAAGTGAGGCTTCTTTTGAGTGTTCTTCATCAAATATGTGTGGGATGCGAGTGTGGCATAGTTCTTTCTATCTTCAAGGTTGAAGTCATTATTCTTCAGTAGTGGGATCTGTCCCAACTACGTGTATTCGTTTCAGGATGTACACGGTGATGAAAGTGTACTAGAAGTCCTATGGGATGTTGTCTCAGTTAACTATGCCAGCCAAAAGCATGATATAATCTGGTAAGATCAAAGGGATCTTCTTCACATTATCCAGATCGTCGCGATGCTTACTTCATTGCTCAGTCGCAGGGTTGTCACGGCCCGAGCGACATCCAGTCAAAGGGGAAGCCTACATTCCCCTGGTCGACGATGCCTGTACTCCTTCAAACATATCTTTATCAACCATAAACTTCTTAATAACCTCCTTGACAGAATTCTCTAACTCAGTGCGTTCGCCCAACATTCTCAATTTTAACTAGACAGGCCGTGTAGGCGAATGGACAAGCGGGGTAAACAACGATTAACGACATCTAATAGCACAACTTCGACACACAATCACTTCTCTTCTTGTCTCAGATAATCACAGGTGGCAAAAATTGGTCCCGACACAACTTCTGACAGGTTAAATAAGTGAGCGTCGTAACAGATTCTTTCGATGAGAAGGAATGCTTCCATTAATGCAAATTTGTCCGTTATGGCGTGGTCTCAACGTCCCAAATGCGGTATATTAACCCATAAATGCATTTCCTATCCGTTCTGGAGCATCGTTCTAATGGTCGGGGCGCCTCCAATGGTCATATAGCTTCACCTGGGAGAATTCCCATTATGCGCGATCCTACTATTCCAGCGAGGTTTGAATCCTGCAAACCTGCCTCTTGCGAAGTTTTCCATTTGTTCTCTGTAACTTCCTGTAGCTTTTCTAACTTAGCTTTCTTCTTACTGAGCTTCCTTTCCTTCTTTCCTGTGATCTGAGTCTCTCTAACTGTGTTTGTATTTCTCTTTCCATTATTATTCTTATCTTCTCCTAGCGTAGTGACTTCTCACTGTTGATGTTCTTCAAAAGGTTTCGAAGTTAATGTCCCTTCTCTTATTAATTACAGGTGGGCATTCTTCTTTCTTGCATGGATAGGTCCTTCAAATCTTCTTGTGTTCTTTCAAATTCGACAGCTAACTATCTTGCCTTCTATTGCTTCGACTTAACTTCTCGTTCTTCTATCAATGGATCTATCTTTCTAGCTATGAGATCCCTTAGTTCTTGCTTTTTATTTTCTATAGCTTCTTCCTCTGCTTTCCTTCTAATCTGATCTTTTTCAATTCAAGTCTTTCCTAACAAAAGCGGGAAAGGGGAACTGTTCTCAACAAACTTAATGACTTCAAATTCCTCTTCAGTCGATGTTCCATGAATGATAACAGGTACATTAGTAACTCTCCCACATAAGGTTATCATATTACCTTTAAACAAGCCTATCCTTCCTAATGAAGGTACCGCAGTAGTCCCAAAATTTTCCAAGTATCTTCTGTCATAATATTTACTTGTGTTTCTTCATCCAAGACACAGTCTATGTCGAAGTCTCCTATTCTTGCATTTATGCGTTGTTTTACCTTCAAGATCTCTGGTAAACTGACATCTTTGTGATCATTCATTGTTTCTTTCAACTGTGATTACATTGTCTGAGCTTTCTATGATTCATTCTCTTGATGATTCTCTAACATCCTCTTAGTCTCTAGATTTTCGTTTTCTTGTCTCATGTTCATCCTTTTAACTTTAGCAATCATCCTTGGATAATCCTCAACTTCATGACCAACAATTTTACAACAAAGACAAATAGGACATGTACCAGGGCATTCCTTAGCAAGATGTCCCAATCTTCTGTAGTTATAACATAGTGTCAATCCTCTTTTCCTCTTGTATGTTCCCCAACTTCTCATGTACTACACCCTAGAATCACAGTGCTAGACCTGCAATCTGCAAAAACTCTTTCTAGGTTCCTGCATCCACTTATTAGTCCAAAAATTCTTTCTATGCATAGGAATAACATATCTTTCTTTATTTCTATTAACTTTACTTAGATTAACTCTTTCTTCCAACTGTACCCTAGCTTTCAGACTAGGACAAAATCTATTAAACATACCTAAACTCATGCTTTCGAAACAAAAACTTCCACTTATCTTACTCTATCAAAGCACAAAGCTTTACCCTTTTAATATCTTACCTCTTTTCTTCATAACAACTTACTCTCTTCGCACAAATCTTTGCAATTCAAGTAGAGTATTGCGCACTACAGCAACAGATCTATGCACGTAGCTTCTCTTTTCTTTACTTCAATTCCCAACAATCACAGTTTCAGGTCCCGACAGTAGAACCATTTGTTGGCACAGGGGCAGACCCAGGGTTCAACGCTTCAATAACACACCAACAAAACCCTAACTATCGACCCTTTCAACAACACCGACGAAGCAGACTAAGTCTCACCCAAGGTAGAGGCAGGGGGGGTTACAGGACTCAGGTGTCTGTAACCAAGCTAGGATACAGATCTATGATTATAAAACTTCGCAAAGTACCTTAATAACACTTAGAAGATGATATGCATTAGTTCATTAGATTATTTAACATCGCAGAACAAACCCTAAGATAGATCAACGCAGTAACAATAAAGATTAGCACCTTAACCATTTAGCACATAGCAATGAGTTATATCTAGCATCCATTCATAAAGCAAAAGTAAAACAGTAAGAAACGTCAGATCTATCCATCATACACAATAACAAAAGCACTAGGTAGATAAATGACAAACACAACATAGCACAAAGCACATCAAAGACAAAAGATATTAGTGGTTCACCCCAGTGTGGGGCTACATCCACCAAATGCGTATTCTTCTCTATTATTCTTCAATCTCTTACATTCATCTGCTCATGTGCACCAAGCCACAGAGCCAAGCTTCGCAGAGGACAGGAGATCTGTGCACTACGCACCAAATCCTCCTTCCCAAAACTAGGTCAAGGCACAGAGCCAACTCCTCTATCGAGCAAAAAGCCTTACATACACATTCTATTGCACGAAGCAACTCATAACTACTTGCACTTAGCCACTTAGACTTTGTTCTCTAAGTCTCTTTCATCGCTTAGCTCTCTATCTTACTTATTTATACTTTTACAATAAGGCCAAAACATGGGAGAACCCATGGGCCGACATCCCTTAACCCATTACAAAAACCCTAAGGAACCCCTTGTTGGGTCCACAAATCCCACAAAACAAGTGAGATCCACGATCTCAGCTCCGCCTGGGCGCTCCTTCCACGATCACTGCGTCGAAGTCCAAAAAGTGGTCAAACCTAACCAAGATTTCCTTGAAACTTGGTCGAGGGCCAACACTAACCACTTTGAAACTTATATGTATATTAAAAAATATTTTATTGATATGTTTTCTTCAATATTACCCCCCACCCCTACCCTTACCCTCATATGAGGGTAATATGAGGGTAAACTTATTAGATACCATTGAAGGGTCAGTGGAATCTAATAAGTTTGATTCCACTTGTTTGGATCAAGGTGGAACATTGAATCTATTTTCATATAATTATAGGAAATGTTTAATTAGAGATGGGGGGATAGCATTGATAACTATTTTTATGTTGGGAGGAAGAGGGGCATTTTGCATACCCTACATCTTGGAGAGTTGAACTTGAGTCTGGTTTCCCAAAACAAAACAAAATATAAATCATGTTCTCTGAAAGTAGTTGTTGTTAATGTCTATCGTAAAAGTAGATGTTGTTAATTTCTACCATATAAAGACCAACAATTTAGCTTTACTATAGTTGACACATACATGAAATCACCACTATAATGTACCCAACCCCAAGCTAGGTGATGTCACTACTAAAATGACTCACTAATTCTTTGTGATACTAAATATAAATGCGGAAATAACCAACAACATGACATTCATACAATTGAAATTTTTTATTCTACTCAAATACGTAAATATAATTGATCAATTGTGCATAACAACAACTAAATAACATACAATCCAAATCAACCATATAATCAGGGATTTAAATGCGTCATCATGCTCACATCAAGTAGCATTTAATTAAGATAATTAGAGTAATTTTCACAACAAATATATCAAAAGTTAACATGAATAAAGGCAACACATAAGAACATTTATCTTAATGAAATGAAAAACCCGTTGCAGAGGACGGACGTTCCTCCCAATTGTAGCCTTGTTGTTCCATTTCTCAACAACAAGACACCCTCGAGCTAGGTCTGTGAATCCATAAGAGACAGAGCTCCCTAAGGCTGGCCAATGTCCCCCTTTCAACAATTAAACTCTACCTCAACCTACACAACCCAAGGGATTTAATTCCCCTTCATTGCTCATAGTCCCTCATGCCTTTCTACTCCACTCCAAGGCTTCCAGTATAGGTTGGAAAAGAATTCTACTTGTTGGGACTTTAATAATTCTACAGTTGTAACACAAATTCATGCAACAACCAAAATGCCTGCTACATTGAGGAATTTTGAGCGTCTCATCACTCCCAGGCACACAACCTCTTTGTCCATGAAATTGCATCTCCAATAAGTAGCCAAACATGTCCACAATAACTGTCTTCAATCTCCCCCACTCATAACTCCATTGCTATTCAGAAAACTCCATGTAAAAACAACTCTCTATGCAAAAACATGAATGTACAAACTCTGGTCTCCTACCCATACACATTTCCTCTCTTTCTCTTGCTTTCTTGACTTGCACTCTTCCCCAAATTGATTATACTCAGCCCCCATGCTTTTAATAACTATGGGAAGTGGCTCTCATACCAACCCTCTTACTTGAATTCAATGTTTGAGCTGTAGAACACTCAACAACTAATAAAAGGTTCATGGAAAGGATAATTTAGAGAAACTCCCCCCTTGGACCCCTACCCTCTCTTGTAGATACTTAGCCCCCAAATATCCATCTGTGTCCAGGTGCATCTGGCAATACATTTTATTCATTATATTCGATTTACATCATTTACATATTACATCGCTTTGGCTCTAGGCCATATGCTATATTTACAATATATATCAGTTGGTTCTTGACTATATATATATTTCATATTTGAAAACAGATATGTTACAACCACCAAGCTATTGAGAAATTGCAATCATAAAACTATTTGGACATACTCTTTATATTTTGTCAAAATAACTTCTTGCTCAATAAAACTTGCCCTTAAAAGGCTCAACAACAAGTTGTTTTCAATGATTTACACTACACAGGAATTTACTATGTTCCTTGTTTATAATAAGTTTAATATTTTAGGTCATAATGCCATTTCTTTCTTACCTATAACATATATTGTAGTGGTAAAGCTTCTTGTTAAAGCTAAATTTTAACCCTCTCTGAATAAGCATGAAAAGAACACTCTTTCAAAAAGATTCGTAGGAACAAAAAGGAAATCATTATCTCTATGCAAAAGAGGTTCATGTCAAAAGGTATACAAGCTTTGCCATGATAAAATTTCATGTTATGGATTTTGTAGGCATTATTTAAAACCCTAAGTGAATAAAAAACTAATAGAATTCTAACCCTTTCGAACGTTTTCAAATATTCATTTTCTTCCCAATTATGATTAGAAATGTTTGAAATGGTCTGTGATCAATGAATATGGTAAGGGGATTCAACAACATAAATTCAGATTATGTGAAAATAGTTTGGACATTTGCATTTTTTTTTTGTTGTTTGAATTGTTGTATGTTCAAACATAGGGGTTTGATGCATTCTCTTAATTGAGATGATATACTTGAATTATCATTGAAAAAATATTAAATAATATTAAGATGTCACAACATAAGCAACTATTAATTTACTTTTTTTTCATTGGTAAATGTAACTATTTAATATCTAACTATAATTACCATATCAATTAATTTTAAATATTTTTTAAAGAAAAATTATCATGTATCAATGGATTTTTAAAGAATTTTTCTAAGTAGAACCTTTTTATCTTATCCATATTTATGTTTATTATAGAAATTTGGTTTGAGCAACCTAGTTTAAAGTACACATACAATAACTCTACCTTGTTAGAGACATGAATAGCTAAATTTGTAATATAATCTGAATATGACCTTGAGATAAAGGAATATTAGCATCTAATTTGATCATTGTAGAGTAGTGAAGCATTCTAGTCTACCTGCTTAGAGACATGAATAGTTAAATTTGTAATATAATTTGAATATGACTTTGAGATAAAAGAACATTAGCATCTAATTTGATCATTGTAAAGTAGTGAAGCATTCCCAATAGGATATAGGAGATGCATCTTTAAAGGATTTGGATTTGGACTTCATGTTGAAGGTACTTAAGTAGCCTCCCTTATCTTATGTTTTTCCATAACTTGCATCTCAAGAAAAATATTGTTCTACTCACCCTAAGATGAGTTTTGTGATGACCATTGTTGAATTTTCTAATTTTAAGATGTCATCATTATTTCTTTATGATTTAAATGCTACTGTTATCATAGAATAATTATACTTTGATAATCTCAAGAAGGCTTAGCGAATTGGATGAGAGGTTATTGTAAGTAAATATTATATATGAGATGACTTTTACAATTGAGGGCCCGAATATATATACTTGAGCGGATGCATGTATTTTCCATTATTGTCTTTTCATTAATTAATTTATTATTAATTATTGATTATTTATATATTTATACATTATAATATAAATATATTATTTCCTCACATGCATGTCTAATTTCATCTAGAATCCCCTCATCACAACTTGGTCAAATCAGCATGATCAATCTGGAAGAATGTCTACCCGATGTTGCTAACTAAAGAAACATCAGAAAGAGATCATGAACAAGGACAAGAACCTAATAGGTGTAGGAAAATGGATGTGTGGTGGAATAAATTGAAGAGAAGAATGAAAAGCAGATTATTGTGCATAATATTTTTCATAACCATTACAACATTTAACTTGGGCATGGGAACAAAGAGATAATTTGAATTTTGTTGAAGAAATGAAAGCAAGAGATGCCACTTATGATGAAATCATTGTAGAGGATGTCATTTGTATAAACAAACAAATGATATCTCATCTATATAGTAATGATATTTGGAGAGGAGGTGTTTGTATGATTATTATGAGTCATATCTAGGTTAAGGTTAGTACAAGTTTGGAAGAAGTTAAGCCTACCATAAGACTTTAAACATATTGTCTAATAAAATTTCAAATAATTTTTTATTATATTAAACATTAAAGATTAAAAATTACACAAAAATGTAAAGTCAAAGTGACAACTATCTTGGGCTTGGGCATGGGCATGGGCATGGGAAGAAAGAGATAATGGCAATGAAAGTTGGAGAAGTGGTATTTTTAAGATTACTATGAGCAATATTTAGGTTAAACTTAGTAAATGTTTAGAAGAAGTTTAGTTTGTAATAAAATTTCAACATATTATCTAATAAAATTTTAAAGAAAAGTTTTTTAATTTATTAAAAAATACATTTTATTATATTAAACATTAAAAATAAAATAAAAAACTAAATTAATACCAAATTCAATACAGTATTACTTAACCTTAAACAAAAAATAACAATAAACTTTACATTATAATCAATTATAGTTGAAACTCTTATACAATTCCTCTTATGCAATCTAGTGGTAATATGATAAAATAAAAACACAATACCTTACTTAAATTTACAATATCAATGTAACAATATAAATACCTTACTTAAAATTTACAATGATAATGTAAATTATTGTATTGTTATTTGATAATGATAATACAATAACAACATGAATAACTTACTTAAAATTTACAAATCTTTATTAAAAAAACACAAATACCTTATTTAAAATTAATAATATTAATGTGAATTATTATATTAATATTTACAATCTTAATAAAATATTAATAAAAAAAACAAATACCTTAAAATTAATATTTAATAATATTAATATGAATTATTATATTGATATTTATAATATCAATAAAAGAACACAAGTACCTTAGTTAAAATTAATAATATTAATGTGAATTATTATTTTTATATTTATAGAACAGTTGTAAAAATCAAAGTTAAACTATTGGATTCAGTATTGTTGTTAGATGGCGTTATGTTATGTAGTGGTTACTATTATTTAGAAAGCTATGTGATAATTGGAATGGAATTTAATTTAATTTTAGTTAAAATTAATAATATTAATGTGAATTATTATATTAATATTTATAGAACAATAGTAAAAAACAAAGTTAAACTATTGGATTCAGTATTGTTGTTTGAGGGTGTTATGTTATGTAATGTTGTTTGAGGGTGTTATGTTATGTAATGTAGTGGTTATTATTATTTGAAACGCTATGTGATAATTGGAATGGAATTTAATTTTATGTAATTGTTAAATTGGATTATATTTGGATAATATTTTAAATGTCAATGTTATTGGATTATATTTGATCAATATTTTAAATGTCAATTTTATTGGATTCCTTTATTGCGTTGAATTATGTATTTACTGTAAAAATTAGTGGTAAAGAACCATCCACCTCGATTATCATGAATATATTCGCAGTACCATCCAGTGCAATTGCTTTATTTTATTTACCTAATTTGGAAAATTTCTTGTAGATAAAGCCAAAATATCATTAACAATGTCAAGTTGCAAAAGACTCAATCAATGGATAACAAAATCCCCCACATAGAGGATATGCAAACAGTCTATTATAACAGAACAGGACAGGACATCTGTTTTGTTGATGGGAAGAAATATGCGTTTATGCACATGCCATTATCAACTCTCTGCAAAGTTGTGAAACATCCGTCTTCTTATCGACCATAACTATCCATCCCCTCACTTCCTCCACATTGTTACCACTATTCGCCACCCAAATCCTCTCCTCAGCGAGTAAAGATAAAGATACTTTGATATCGCTATAGACTCTGTACTCTTTAAACAAACGAGACTCTTCTGTCCACATAAATACATGTACGCCTCTTCCACCTCTGTTTCCAGTCACGACTGAGTACTCCACATGTATACCTGTTCCACCTCTGCCTCTAGTGAGGCTTGAATACTCCAGACTTGATTCATCTTGACTAATCGCCGGTGTAAATCGGACACAAAAGCGCCCCTTGTCATTGTCGGTGACCAGGAAGATTAATATTGCACTGTGTGAATGGAAATTATTTAATCCCCGGGGAAGACACGCTGTTCTGTCGCTTAGAAAGACAATGTCAAGTATTTCAATATTAAACTTCTTAGCAATCTGCCGCATATCTTCTCGGCCAAAGATCTGCACAAATTGCATAAATTCTTTTCAGTCGATTGAAAGTAGCTATTATTACTGAAATTATAATATCTTTCCTGCCTTCCTTGCTTTCGGGAAAATTGCACACCCACCTTGTAATTATCCTTGATTGCAGTTCCACTAAAGATGACAGTTGATGGCTTTTGGTGACTGGGCGATCTCTGCACATATTTCCCAAATTGGATTTCATCACTCAACGATACAAGTATCATATATTTCTTTTACAAATTCAAATTGTGATATCCCAACAGTAAATAAATACCAAGATTACACGCCCACCCTTGCACCACCACAGATCACCCGTAACACGACTATATTAGTCCCAGGTTTCTTAATTAGCACAAAAATATCGGTGATTTTTGTATGAAGGAACATTTCAATGTAATGAAGAACAAATACTCACCAAAAGCTCGCAAATGTCATCCCAAATAACTCTATTGTATGTTGAAAAGTGGAGACAATTCAGTCGTTCCCGCTGATTCAATCCACCCGTAATACGACTAGATTAGTCCCAGGTTTCTTATTTAGCACAAAATATCGATGATTTTTGTATGAAGGAATATTTCGATGTAATGAAGAACAAATACTCACCAAGAGTAGGCAAATGTCATTCCAGATAACTGTATTGTCTGTCGAAATGTGGACACAGCTCAACCGTTCCCGCTGATTCAATCCTTGTATCCTTTGTAGCTCCCAACATTCCTCCGCTTTAATCTCTTCCAATGATGCAAGGCCTTCCATATTCAGGGTTTTCAGGTTAAAACACCTATTTATGTTGAGGAATTTAAGGTTTACTAGATTTGAAAGGCTTGTTAATGTCTTCAATCCGCAGCAGTTTTGCAGGTTTAGGCTTACTAGTGCTGATGGCAAGGCATTAACGTGGACTAGCTGAATATTTCCTGAAAGATCAATAGTTTCGAGCCTGGGGATAATACAATCAGGAATGGATATCTGGCATATCGATGTGTTAGTCAAAATCAAATCTCTTAAAAAACTCATGCCAACTCTCAAATGTATGTTTTCAACATCCAAGTTCCCCTGATCCTGAAAACTAAAGTTATCTATGGGACAACGGTCTATAGCCAAAATTTTGATATTTGGCGCTGCAATTCCTTCTGGTAAGATTTGCTGTAGACCTGAGCATCCAATCAGAAACAGCTCTGCTAAGCCGTTCAAATTGGCTACAGTAAGTGGTATCTGTTTTAAGGCTGAGCTCCCTATTGTTATTTGTTCTAGCTTATCCAGTATTCCCAAGTTGTCGGGTAGTTGTAATAAACCGGTGCCTAGTAAATTCAAATATCTTAAATGCCTTT
>JASDQU010301375.1:0-13854 GCA_032191745.1 Picea mariana
AGGTTCAGGCAGTCGACCAAACACTTACAGTCCGAGAGGATATCCTTCGTACCCTTAAAGAGAACTTGGTCATGGCCCAGAATAGAATGAAGCAGCAAGCAGATCAAGGTCGCTCGAAACGTCAATTTGTAGAAGGGGATCAGGTGTTTCTGCGACTGCAACCATATAAGCAAAATTCCCTCAAGGCCGAGCAGTGTCAGAAGCTAGCACCTAAATTTTATGGCCCTTACACAGTTCTAAAGCGTGTGGGACAAGTTGCATATCAGTTAACTCTGCCCACTCAGTCGAATCTACATCCTGTTTTTCATGTTTCATGCTTGAAGAAGGTGATTGGAACCAGGTGCCAAATTCAAACCAACCTTCCAGAGTTAGCTGAAGAAGGATCCATTTGGCTACAACCAGAAGTAGTTTTGGACCAGAGGGAACGTCGCCTGCGTCAGAGAACCATCAAGGAAGTGCTAGTACAGTGGAAAGATATGACTCCAGCAGATGCCACTTGGGAACCAACTACCATTCTGCAGCAGTTTCCACACCTCAAGCCTTGAGGACAAGGCTGTTTTTAAGGGGGCAGACATGTTAAGGTCCTAACCTGCACATAGGTAGATCAATGTATTTAGATGTAATAAAGGTCAATATTAATAATACCTTTCAATAAAATAGAATAAGGCGGATGTAAGAAGACCTAATAGAAGCTTACGCTTCTAGAAGGATCTTCCTCTAGATGCTTCTCTTAATAGACATATTTAGTATAAATAAGGGTCGAGGGTATGAAAAACCCTAGCTTGGATATTATTGTAACAGAGCGCTGCTCGACTGGAGGTTACCCCCTCGAAGAGGCCTGTGAACATTGCTATCTGATTCAAAGTGCTATTTCTGTTGCTATTTCGTATATCATTTCTGTGTATTGTGAAGATTATGCTGGATATTTTACTGATATTCTATCATTTCTAGCATTTCATTTCTATTCTGCATATTTTATATATCTGGTATCTTGTAGTGGAATCCTACACTCACATGTGTCATTCTTCGGGGGATGTTTTGGTGTATCAGTATGTTTTATTTATGTTTGATGCTTTTGTGGGTGTTGGCCATGACCTATCCAACTTGTATCATGGACATTTTATGTTTTAGGGGATTTAAGGGTTGTAGCACTATGGTTGCCTCATATAAGAAGGCTAGGGCTCCCTCCTTGTAAAATGAAAACTCACACTTGTTGAGAATCATTACTACTTATATTTTTATCTTATTTCCTCATCATGTATATGTTATGCACACTTTTGGAGTGATATCGTGGATGGTTTCTCTTGTCTTAGTGGATTTTCATGAAACTAGGGTTTCCTCATGCATAACGACTTGGCATAGTAAGTATTTTTTCCAATTTTAAGTGTTTATTCCTGGTATATTGTGGTGAATCCTCTATTAGATGGTTAATAGTTTCATGTTATCTTTGTTTCCTTGAATAATATTTGTTAGAAACCCTAAGGAATGATTAAGATAGTTTATTTCCTTCCCGTGTTTGTCCATCTTAAACTTGTTGAAGAATTTAGGGTCATGTTAGGGATTGTGATTGTACATACCCCTAACCTTGTCTCTTTTCTTGGTTAAATTCTAAGGTTTATTATTGTACAAGGGTTTAACCTAGTTCACTTCATCTCCTTTCTAGACACTCTAGAAGTATGAAAACACCTAGGGTTTATGAGTGTATAAACCTTAGGGTTTGTTTTCCTAGAATATTAACCTAGGTTTATCATGGTATAATCCTAGTGTTTTTATCTTCAAGTCTTCTCTTTCCTTTAGCCTCCAATGAAGGTGTTTCACTGATTCCATATGCCCAAGGATCCAAGATGACACTAGTCTTTCTCATTTGCAAGTGATACAAAACCCTAGTTTAGCTCTCTCTCCCAACGATTTGTGCTAGCTTTAGTATTTTTCATTTGTATCTTTATTTCCTAGAATTCCATAGAATTCATAGTCCAATGCTTTACGTTAATTTTTTGGAATCATCTCTAACGTAGTCATTGCTGCAACAATTGAATTTTCAACCATTAAGGATTGTCATATAGCATTCAATTAACATAGTTTCATGCTCTTTATTTCACACAATCATTGGTGAATGGTTCACAAGTATTTTCATTGTCATTTGGAATAACTCCATTCACTTTCTTGTTCATTTTAGAGAAGGTATATTGTTTTTTTTATAAACTTGTTACATGCTTAAACATCTAGTATTTCTTTGCAAGTTTGTTTCAGTTTTCATTTTTCTATTGATAGCTAGTATTTTGGGGAATTTAATTCATTATTTTTTTTATCTTAGATAACATCTTAAATCATCTTAATAACACCTTACACACTCATATAGTTAATTAGCTTGTCTTATTCACTTTGACCTTGCCCTTAACTCAACCCTAGATAATAAAACAACCAATATAGAAAGTCTTATACTTTCCCTTAGCTTGTTATACGATCCCTTGAGGTTTCTAGGGAAACCTCCCTTGTGTTGGATCTCTATCCTCCACTAAAAAAATGGAAATACTTACCTAGGTGACTGTGGCAATTATTTCTATATGTTACACTGCCAACTAGTCAAGCATCTTATGAAGGATTTGCACAAGTGCTATATTTTGTTATCCTTTCTTAGCAAGATCATTTGGTGACTTCTCCTATGTGAACCCGAAGAAGAAGGTATCCTGAAAATCCTCATATATCCCAAATGGCTCTTCAAACATGGTTTTCCAATGTTTTTAAACCCTTGGACATGACTAGGATTCAAGTTTTTCCCCATGATCTACCTAAATATGTTGATAGGTGGTTACCTAAGTTTTAAAATCATAATGAGATCTCTACCAAATAATACTTATCCTAATTTTATGATTCCTTGGGCCTCCATGATGTCCAGTACTAGCATGAAGATTTTATCATGAGACTGTTCTCCTCCTCATTAACGTGAGATGGTAGGTCATGGTATAATAATCTTCCAAATAAAGGCATCAAAACTTGGCAAGTTATTCTAGATGCCTACCTAATAAAGTGGGAAATCAACAAAGATGATAAACTTCTCTTATCCCAATTTACCATGTCGAAAGAAAGGAAGAAGAACCTATTAATGAATTCAATGCAAGGTTTGATGCTCTAATAAAATATTTCCCTAGGGACCTTAGAAAAAATAATGGGACAATTTTGATACACTATGTTCGTTCCTTTGAAGGACAATTTCATATTATTTTGAGAGATAAGTCTCCCAAAACCTTATTGGAAGCCCAATCATAATCTTGGAAGTTGTTCTTTTTGGGTTGTTTCACCTTGTTGGCCATCATTTGTGTCCTAGTCCAATGTTGTCACTCTTGGGGAACATGGGTACTACTAGGAGGCTTTGATAGGGGTAACATACCACTCCCCTTCATACTTAACACTTTTCATCTTAGGGTCTTTCACAATGTACTAAAGTTAGGTAATGACTATTACATATACACCAAAAAGGCCCATGGTTCATTCTCCTATGAGAAGAAGGGATAGCAAGTTGAGGTTGATGTAGCTACTAGAAAAAACGAATAAGAAAAAGAAAGCATGTTGTAAAGGAAATAATAAATGATGGGATAATAAATGACCAAGTCAAAATCCAAGGGTCAACTTGAGCTCTACCCCTCGCTATGAAGCGATCGCCCCTAGTCCTAATGCACTGAATGCATATCAATTAAAAGGAATTAATCCCAGTAAGAAATGAAAAGAAAGAGTAAAGCACATGAAACCTTAAAAGGAGACTTGCAATGAATAAATTTAATATCAAGAGGTAAGAAAAAGGGTTTGGAATACACACACTATCAAGGAAGGGCTATCTCAAGCAACAAGCACTCCCTCTACAAAGGCGCTCATGGAGATGGATGGAGCATGGTATCTTGCATGTTAATGACTCCATGACCATGAAGTAACCCCAACTACTTAATTCACCATACTTGCAATTTGATATGTTTCTTGGGAAATATCCCTCTACTTGGGTACTGACACACCTAATAGAGTATTTTGATGGTCCTCCCATGCTTAAACTTGTCAAAGTGAAAAAAGTCTTGAGTTAATGTGAAGTTTGAAGCAGATACCTAATGTGAATTTCTTACGTGGGTTTTGTATTAAGCCATGGCTTACTTTGTATGATTCTAATGGCTCTTGTACATTGTGATTGTTGGTCTTACCTAGTTATGTGGATTTGTTTGACCATGGTGCATTTGACATGGTCCTTTGGAGGATGTTCTCATGAAGATACATAGGATGTTTCACTTAGAGGTGATTGGACACCCATTGGAGAGATGATGGACCCTCCTTCCACCTTGGATGTCGGCCTTTTCACCTTGGACATTGAATGTGATGATGATGATGTCATGGCTATGATGATTTCATGATGATGGGGCTGACCTACCACTAGGGAATCTATTTTGATGATGCATTGGGGTCTTTTGACGATGAGATGTGACCTTTTGATGAGGAGGTGTGACTTTCCACCATTCTTTTCACCTTTTTATGATGAGACGTGGCATTTTGAGGCCCTTTCCCCCTTCTAGAGCATGACATTACCCTCATTTTGGAATCCTACACTCACATGTGTCATTCTTGGGGGGATGTTTTAGTGTATCAACATGTTTTATTTATGTTTGATGCTTTTGGGGGGTTGGCCATGACCTATCCAACTTGTATCATTGACATTTTATGTTTTAGGGGTTTTGAAGGTTGTATCACTATGGTTTCCTCATATAAGAAGGCTAGGGATCGCTCCTTGTAAAATGAAAACTCACACTTGTTGAGACTCATTACTACTTATCTTTTTATCTTATTTCCTCATCATGAATATGTTATGCACACTTTTGGAGTGATATTGTGGATGGTTTCTCTTTTCTTAGTGGATTTTCATGAAACTAGGGTTTCCTCATGCATAACAACTTGGCATCGTAAGTGTTTTTTTCCAATTTTAAGTGTTTATTCCTGGTATATTGCGGTGAATACTCTATTATATGGTTAATAGTTGCATGTTATCTTTGTTTCCTTGAATAATTTTTGTTAGAAACCCTAAAGAATTATTAAGATAGTTTATTTCCTTCCCTTGTTTGTCCATCTTAAACTTGTTGAAGCATTTAGGGTCAAGTTATAGATTGTGATTGTACATACCCCTAACCTTGTCTCTTTTATTGGTTAAATTATAAGGTTTATGATTGTACAAGGGTTTAACCTAGTTCACTTCATATCCTTGCTAGACTCTCTAGAAGTATGAAAACACCTAGGTTTTATGAGTGTATAAACCTTAGGGTTTGTTTTCCTAGAAGATTAACCTAGGTTTATCATGGTATAATCCTAGTGTTTTTATCTTCAATACTTCGCTTTCCTTTAGAATCCAATGAAGGTGTTTCACTGATTCCATATGCCCAGGGATCCAAGATGATACTAGTCTTTCTCATTTGAAAGTGATACAAAACCCTAGTTTAGCTCTCTCTCCCAATGATTTGTGTTAGCTTTAGGATTTTGCATTTGTATCTTCATTCCCTAGAATTCATATTCCAATGCTTTACATTAATTGTTTGGAATCATCTATGACGTAGTCATTGCTGCAACAATTGCATTTTCAACCATTAGGGTTTGTCATATAGTATTCAATTAACATAGTTTCATGCTCTTTATTTCACAAAATCATTGGTGAATGGTTCACAAGTATTTTCATTGTCATTTGGAATAAATCCATTCACTTTCTTGTTCATTTTAGAGCGAGTATATATTTTTTTTATAAACTTGTTACATGCTTAAACATCTTGTCTTTCTTTGTAAGTTTGTTTCAGTTTTCATTTTTCTATTGATAGCTAGAGTTTTGGGGAATTTAATTCATTTTTTTTTTATCTTAGATAACAACTTCAATCATCGTAATAACACCTTACACACTCATATAATTAATTAGCTTGTCTTATTTACTTTGACCTTGCCCTTAACTCAACCCTAGTTAATAAAGAAACCAATATAGACAGTCATATACTTTCCCTTAGCTTGTTATAGGATCCATTGAGGTTTCTAGGGAAACCTCCCTCGTGTTGGCTCTCTATCCTCCACTAAAAAAAGGTAAATACTCACCTAGGTGACTGTGGAAATTATTGCTATATGTTAGACTGCCAACTGGTCAAGCATCTTGTGAAGGATTTGCACAAGTGTTATATTTTGTGATAACATTTTGGCAATGTTGTTGAGGAGAATTGAGTCATTCTTCCTGTAATATTGAATTCTATACTTCAACCTTCCTTGGTAAGATTGTCTCAAATCCTTTCTTACTTAGCTTACCTAGTGACTTTATTGAGGGTAGAATCCCTTTATCTCATCTTGGTTATCCTTTCTTAGCAATATCATTTGGTGACTTCTCCTATGCGAACCCGAAGAAGAAGGTATCCTAGAAATCCTCATATATCCCAAATGGCTCTTCAAACATGGTTTTCCAATGTTTTTAAACCCTTAGACATGACTAGGATTCAAGGTTTTCCTCATGATATACCTAAATATGTTGATAGGTGGTTACCTAAGTTTTCAAATCATAATCATATCTCTACCAAAGAACACTTATCTTAATTTTATGATGCCTTGGGTTTCCATGATGTCCAGTACTACTATGAAGATTTTATCATGAGACTGTTCTCCTCCTCATTAATGTGAGATGGTAGGTCATGGTATAATAACCTTCCAAATAAAGGAATCAAAACTTGGCAAGTTCTTCTAGATGCCTTCCTAAAAAAATGGGAAATCAAGAAAGATGATAAACTTCTCTTATCCCAATTTAGCATGTTGAAAGAAAGGAAGAAGAACCTATTAATGAATTCAATGAAAGGTTTGATTCTCTAATAAAATATTTCCCTAGGGACCTTAGAAAAAATAATGGGACAATTCTGATACACTATGTCCATGCCTTTGAAGGACAATTTCATATTATTTTGAGAGACAAGTCTCCCAAAACCTTATTGGAAGCCCAAGAAGGGGTGTCTGAGATAGAAATCAATATGATTGTTTCCATGTTAAATTATTTTCCTAGGAAAATAAGTGATTAAAATATTGTTGTGCTAGAAAAAAGGCTCAAACAAATGAAATAAGCGAGTTGCTCGTGAACACAATTTATGCGCTTCATAAGGAATACAATCTTTACAAGCAAGATATTAGCAACATTAATACCTTAGAATATATGATTTGGGATGAGGGAATAAAGACTACATACAATGTTCCCTCACAAGTAACCTTTACCATTACTAGAGAGCAATTGGAGCTCGAGAAGGATAAGGCTGCTAGGAAGATCAAGTTAGAAATTTTGAATATTATGGATAAAGAGTCTAGGGGAAATGTTAAAGTTCATCAAACCCCTAAAATTTCCAATGAAGTTAATAACCATATCATGTCAAAATTCCACAAAGATGATAGGGACTTCGAATTGAACATTGACTTGACTAAACTTGATGTCCCTATCCCTCCTCCTGAATTCATCAATATCCATTCAAAAAAGGCTAAAATTGAGGAATTATTTGATCTCCAAGACGAGCTTGAGGATCCCCCTATAATCATTCATGCCATGAATTATGACAATAAAATGGAGGGCATGCATATTTCTTCATTACATTGGTGGTAAATGATCTCCTCCTTCACAATTGCAAGCTTGATTTGGGTGCTTCTACTAATGTTATGTCTCTAAAAGTTTTGAATCAACTTCTCCTAAAGATTACAAGGCCCTACATGAATATGTGTTGTATTGAATCAAGGGCCATCCCTATTTTTGGTGTCATCGGGGACCTCAAGGTTAGCTTAGTCACTTACCCAGATATATCCCTCCTAATTGATGTGATTGATGCTTAGGGAATATTATTTTCTAGGAAGTGGGCCACAACCTTGGGTGGTAACCTTCAAATGGATTTTTCCTACAGTACATGTTGTACACAGTTGTATATTGTTATCATTGATGTCAACCATGGAAAGAGATTACAATAGAACATAATGGCTAAGGAACGTTAATCGAAGCTCAGAAGAGATGGCACATTTGTAACAACATGGGAGCTAGTGTTATGTGAGTGAAGAAATCCTTTTGTAAAGGATAGAGTTACAAGAGTCGTTCATTCTTAGTTCAGGGAAATCTAGGACTGTCAGATCGAGGTGGAACTCGAGGTTGGGAGAAATTAAATACCAACCCTTATATCAAGAAGGATCTTCGGGTGAGCTCACAACTGTTGGATCAAGCAACAGATAAAGAAATTTGGCACTTTTCCACTTCGCCACTTTAGAGATACATTTATGCCTACCCAAAGAATGATTCTTTTTACACCTCCTAATCGTCATTTACACCTACCATGAGATAATTAGGTTCTCCTCCAAATATTTCAAGCTTATTTGTTGTGGTATTTTTTTCTCTGTAGAGTCTTCCAATCAATCTTCACTTAAGTCCCATCATCAATGCCCATAGCCCTTAGGACATATGTGAGGGATGTGATCCAAGGCGAAGAGTCCCGCCCCACCTTTGATCCGGTTGGTTGGTACGAGATTGGAGACAAGGAAGAATCCATGAAATCCCCAAAGTAATGAACTCTTGTCGACTGTCGGATCAGAGGAAGAGAAGGGAAATCCCATCAACCATTGATCAAGTATAGTGGAAGGATAGAATAAGTGGAACCCACAAGACACAAACGCTTGAAACCCCCGAAGTCTCGAAGTGAATAAGGGCCATCATATCTGAGAAATGCATGGTGACCATTGGACAAGGATAGGTGGGTCCAATAGTTATCAACTTTGGCGCTCACCACTTCGTCTAAAAAGAGTCTGAAACATGTAAGTTCACCTGAAGGCTGGAGCCCCGAAGCCCTGAAGTGAATGAGGGCCATGAGATATGGGGAATGCATGGTGACCTTTGGATGAGTATAGGCAGGTCCAATACTAATCAACTTCGTCATTGACCACTTCGATGAAAAGGATTCTGAAACATGTAAATTTACCCAAAGGCCAGAGCCCCGAAGGCCAGATCCCCAAAGTCTCAAAGTGAATGAGGGTCGTTGGATCAAGAATTCAGATGAAAACTAGATCGTATGATCTAGATTAATGATCCAAAGGAAAAATACATATGACATGTCAGAAGATCCACGTCAACAAGACCATGTCAACAAGGAAACGTGGCCCAATCAGATGGTGACAAGTGTCAAGGTATAGTTGGAGTTTTAGGTATAATAAAGTCACAAATCTAGGTGACATGTGGCATCCACTCATCCAATGCCACATCTACAGCGACATCAACAATCCACGTCACTCCGGGATTACAGCCTCCATGGATATCCAACTTCTCCTACCAGCAAACATACTTGAAGCGTTGAAGGCCGAAGTAACGAATTAATGTTTGGTCTTTGATCTAAGATCCTCAAGAATCTTTCTCGACCGTTCGATCGAGTACAATGGAAGGATAGTGTAAGGAGTATTAAGAACTGACAACAACAAGTTCCCCATTCTTGATGACCACTTCGGTAGGTCAAACTATGAAGGAATTTTCCTAATCCAGAATTCTAGTAACCCGGAGTCGCGGAGTCATGAATCGCCGAAGTCCTAGAGTGAAAAAGAATTGTTCATCTCAACTCCTGATTAAGTCGTGATCGTCGATTTTTTTTTAACATACAGATAAGAAAGAATCGTTCATTCAACAAGAGATTAACTCCACACCATCATATCAAGATCAAAGAGAAAGAGATCAATGGATAATATCTCATCACAGTACAAAATAAGCAAGGAGTAGAACATACCATCAATCTGAAAACTTTGGGAATAATGTTATCCATTGGATTAGATAGCATGAGATGTAACCACTATGGAAGGTAACACTCTAGAAGACATATCTTCAATGATAAGAAGATTTTGGTAAAAGGGAAAAATTTTCGAAGGGCCGAAGCCCAGATGACAAGGTTATGGCGTTGGTCATGTGAGTGCTCAAGGTAACAAAGGTGCAACACCAGCGCTAAGGACAATACTTATCAGGTAATCCCATGTTTTGAGCCGAAAATATTGGATTGAAGGGAGAATCTATTGGTTAATACTCAAACTCACAACAATTCGAGATCTGTAGACCAATGAACTGATACACAGTCATGATTAAAGAAGATTTAAATCATTATCATTATGAATAAAGAATAAAAAGGGAAAATGATATTATTTAAAGTTTAATATTATCATTTAAATTAAAGCGTACAATGGTTCATTGTCAAAAGATGCAATGGTTCAAATTAACACCAGTTGGAAGACTATATAAACAATAAAGAATGGTGAGAAGAAAGTGTCTCTGTAGTCAAAATCAGAAGATCAAAAGAAGAAGCAGAGTCAAAGAAGGAAAAATGAATATACTTATGCAATGAGGGTGCAAGGAAGGATTCATATCCTTTTCTAAGTGTGAAAATAAGGGAGTTGGTGTTTCCTAGGGTTGGTTCCCTAAAACAAGGGAGTTGGTGCTTCCTAGGGCCAGTACCCTAAAACAAGGGAGTTGATGCTTCCTAGGGTTGGTTCCCTAAAGAAGGAGGTTTGTGTCTCCAAGAGTTGGTCTCTAAAGAGGATTGGTGTCCTTGAAAATCACAGATTATTCTTTATAAACTTTGTAATTCTTATTAAGTATACATATATAATTGATTCTTAAATAGAAGTCCATTGTTGATCTACTGTGATGATAAATAGAATAACAAATTAATAACTAATTGTTTAAAAAGATAATATTGATTCACCCCCTTCCCCTCGCTCAGTGTTTCCAATAATTGGTATCAGATCCAATACCTTCAACACAGTCTAATCATTGGAAGGTAGATCCTGAAAGAAATGGATTAGCAAGAGGGAATGTCTTCCAACAAAACACCATTGTTTAAAGGAGATTATTATGCTTTATGGAAAATAAGAATGAAAATCTAACTGTTGGCTCTTGGTTTTAATGTTTGGAAATATGTAAAAGATGGTTACACTGCACCAGCTACTCCACCCACAGATACTACAGGAAATAAAATTTTCAATGACAACTCAAGAGCAATCAATGTCATTCTAGGAGCATTAAAAAATCCTATATTTGTGAAGGTAATGCATTGTAATTCATCTAAGGAGATATGGGACAAATTGGAGGTTACATATGAAAGATATAGAAAAGTCAAGGAAGCCAAACTATAAACCTACAGAGCTCAGTTTGAAATTTTGAAGATGAAAGAAGAAGAAAACATTGTTGAATACCTTCATAGAGTAGATGAGGTAGTTAATTCAATCAGATCGATAGAAGAAGAACTCTCGGAAAAACCTGCTGTAAAAAATATCATAAGGTCCCTTACCTATGAGTTATGATGCTAATATTTCCACAATTGAAGATAGAAAATAACTTGACAAACCCACTGTAGATGAGCTCCATGGAATTGTTAATGCATATAATATGAGGACAGGGAAGGGAATACCATCAAAAGAAGAAATAACATTTAAGGCATCTAAAACAAAGAAGAAGCAGAAGAAAAAGACCAATGAAGAGCTATTAGATATATTTGATGAAGAAGTTTCCAACTTTATGAAGAAACTCAAGAGAGGGATAGGGAAATACAAAGGAAAGTTTCCTCTGATATGTTTCAACTGTGGCAAAATTGGACACTTTGCCAATAAATGTCCCTATCCTAAGAAGGAGGAAAGTGATGATGAAATAATTTTCAAAGATCAGAAGAAGATAAAAACCAAAGATAAAAGGATGTTCTACAAGAAGAAGAAAACTTTCTTTACCCAAGAAGATAGTAGCTCATTTTGAAGAAAGTGAAGAAAAGGAGCCAAAGATTCTATTTATGGGAATGAAAACTGAAGATGATAATCATTTGAAAGATGAACAAGAAGTGAACCTTGAGGAAGAATTTATCCATGCAATTGAAGAACTAAGAAAATCTAAAAAAAAAAACAAGTTACTAAGGGAACAACTTCTAGAGTTTGAAGAAACTATAAAATCAAGAGAAAAAGAGGTTTCCAAAATCATTAGTGACTCAAAACAATTGATTATTGAGTTAAATACCCAACTTCAAGTGTTAAGCCCTAATATTGGCTCATTACCCCTTAATTGGGGCATATTATATTAGTAATGTTATTTTATTTAAGTCGGCTTTAGGCCATTAGTTGTAATTATACCTCCTAGTCTCCTATATATACCAAGGAGACATTTTCATTTTGAATCATCTTGTACTTGAACATTTAAGTGGGGTAAAAGGAGGTTACCGCCTCGAAGAGGCTTATTATATGAAATTATCTCTTTTTCAAGGTGTTGAGTACTTTTTTTGAGGTTTTTCTATGCTATATTGATATTTGGTTCTTAACATATGGTATCAGAGCTCAAGGTCTTGGGGTTTCGCTGCTAATTTTGAGACACCTTGGCATTTTTACTATAACTTTGTTTCTAAAACGTTTCAGAAGGAATGGCTTGGAGGATATTTAGTAGACAGATCAAGGTATGTTGGGTTCAAATTTTCACTCCTGAGGCCTTATATTTTCAGAGATTGTTAAGCCCTAATATTGGCTCATTACCCATTAATTAGGGAATATTATATTAGTAATGTTATTTTATTTATGTCAGCTTTAGGCCATTAGTTGTAATTATACCTCCTAGTCTCCTATATATACCAAGGAGACATTTTCATTTTGAATCATCTTGTACTTGAACATTTAAGTGGGGTAAAAGGAGGTTGCCCCCTCAAAGAGGCTTATTATCTGACATTATCTCTTTTTCAAGGCGTTGAGTACTTTTTCTGAGGTTTTTATATGCTGTATTGGTATTTGGTTCTTAACATATGGTATCAGAGCTCAAGGTCTTGGGGTTTCACTGCTACATCTGAGACACCTTGGAATTTTCTTTATAACTTTTTTTCTACAATGTTTCAGAAGAAACAGCTTGGAGGATATTTAGTAGACAGATCAAGGTATGTTGGGTTCACAATTTAGCTCCTGAGGCCTTATAATTTCAGAGATACAGTCTGTACAAGATATGGTTCTGGAATCATCCTGAAATGAGTCATTGCGGCCTTTTCACTATAAAAACTTTTCCGTAATGTTTTAGACCCTGAAATTAAGAGGTTATTTATAGAAATTAGTAAGGTATTTGTGGTAAAAGTTCATCTTCTGGGTCATTTTAAATTTGTAGATACACCCTGTGTAAAATAGGGTATCTGACTAGTCCTATTGACTAGTCTCAAGAAGGTGTTCCAGGTAAAACAATCATAACTTCTTCCTAGAGTATCCAAATTGAGTGGGACTGGTTTCATTGGATCGGGGACAGTTTGTAGTATTTTTGGGCAAGTTTCAAAATTTTATATTAATTATTTTGTGTGGGGCATGCTATACAAGTGAGATCTTATGGAAAGGACAAAAATCAGCAAGTTGTGGGGAGGTTACCGTAAATTCCACTTGGCACATCCAATTTTGATTAGACCTGTGGCATTGCAGAGAAGAAATATCAGAGAACTACATAGAAGAAAGTTTCATACCCAGAAGGGCTGAAACTTGGGAGATACAACAGAAGAAATATTGTCTAGCAGAACCACCTCAAAATCAAAGTTCAAAAGTGATACTTGGCCAACATGCCACCAAAAAAGGGAACTTCTACACCAACTAAGTCTCAAGAAAATCCTACTTGGACTCTTGATGAAGGTGAAGAAATGCGTATAGACATAAATGAACTACAAAATAAGATGGATTCAATGGAAGCTAAGTTGGATACTAAGATGGATTCAATGGAAGCTAAGTTGGATACTAAGATGGATGGTTTAAAAGGGGAGATCATGAAAGTATTGAAAAATTTCGTAACAGAGAAGACACCTGAAAGTGAAAATGCATCCCATGAAA
>JASDQU010301381.1:0-13854 GCA_032191745.1 Picea mariana
GAGGGGATCATGAAAAAGTGTATAGTCTTCACCCACTACAAAACCGATGGTACAATTCTCATCATGTGAATGAATGTGTCGATGTCGAGCATGAAGAGAAATCATTGGATTACCGGCCATTGATGAATGTCGTTAACCGATGTGAGACAAACTCACCCGTGATGTCAATGAGTGTCAAGGTACCCAAGTACATCTTGCTAAGTGCGAATAGATGGGCTGATGTCGAGCCACTTGCAAGATCTAACGATCAAGGGACATTGATGTATTCCCATGATTGCTAGCGAGAGAGCTTGCCATTAAGGCATGCAAGCCTCAAGGTACTCAAAAAGGAACTCTAGCCTATATCCTAGATAAGGTGTCGAGGTCGATGGGGGAAGACTGTTGAAAGGTGGGCCTTAAGGAATCCCACATCAGTCAACACGAGTTTATAAAAAGAGTGGTAGGACTATAGATGTAAAGATCTCAGTAGCAACAAGGGTTATGGCAAGGAAATGTAATCATGGAAAAAGGGAGTTTGTTTTATTCAGAAGGAAAAATGGAAAGGAAAAAAATGAACTGAAAAAAGATATGGGAAATGATGTATGCAACTCAGAAAGATAGGCATGTGTGAAGTCATGAAAGTTAAGGCAATGGAAGATGGCTTGAACACCAAGGATGACCAATCGACTTTGAAGGAGAAATAGGATAGCGTCTCATCATGAAATTTGGCAAAATGTTGAAATATGGGTATCGCAGCATGGTGTATCAGAATGGTCGTTGTGTAACAACAAACATCAGGGTGCGCAAAAAGTTTCTATGTATTAGCAAAAATCAAGATGCGCAAAAAGTTGTTGTGTAACAACAAACATCAAGATGCACAAAAATTTGTTGTGTAACAACAAAATGTTGTTGAGTATCAACAAAATGTTGTTGTGTATCAACAAATGTCATGATGTTTTGGATGAGTAACAACTACTTCAAGTTGTCTAGCAAACATGTTTTTCTGAAAAATATCACTTCGTCATAAAATTTGTTTGTCTTCGAACCTGAAAAAGCTTGAGCACTAATCCTGCATAAAAACCGTGAGATTTGCGAAAAACATATTATGCAGAAATAAGTGCAATTGCAACAAATCAAAGAAATAGACTGCGTTTTTATAGTTGTTTCCCTTGCATACTTATTTGTCTTAGTAGTATCAAATTTGCATAATAACCAGTGGTTGAGAATTGTCACTAAAGTTCTAGAATATTAAATACGCTGCTTGTCAAATTTACCCAAGAAATTAGTCAAGCTGCTCCACTGATTTTAATTGTTTTTCTGCATAATCATGAATAATTAGAGCATACCCAACAATCGATCCTGCAATACAATGCCTGCAAATACACGTTAATCATAAATTCCAAAAATTATCGTTTGAGTACACCAAATTGGTCCATTTGCAATCCAAAGTGAACATCGGTTTCCTTGCATGACCTAGTTGTGTATGATATAAATTGATCTTGGTTGTGTTGCATACTGTGAGCAACCTCTGGATTTGCAAAACAACACTCCTTAAGTTCCTCATGCTTTGTCTCAACTGTTCTTCAAGTTATGCTCCTTCAACAATTAGGTATTGAATCGATTTAACGTTCCGACTTAAGCCCTTGCAGTGCAGGTTGCACATCGATCACTCGAGGCGTGGTCCGAATTTGCTGCCAGACCTGTAACGAGTGCCTAGCCTAAATTTGAGGCCAGACTTCATCCACGTTATTGTTGTTTTCTTCAAAATCCTTCATCTGTGAGCCATCATCTTTGTGTTGCTTTTGTCTTAGAACTGTCCGTGGGCAAATTAATTTGGTGTGTTATTTCTTCTATCAAGGTGTACAATACATTCAAGAGATGACTCTTATCTGTTGGCAAAGATCGAATCGTGTTTTCAATAGTCATAAATATAATGGCACATACTGCAAGTAGAATAAGTGCCTTGGATTGTCTTCTTGTAAAAGCCATTTCCATTCAACACTTCCCAAACAGAAGGATATCTCTAGATGTTTGAGAAATCTGGGAGCTCCTTATGTTAATTCAGGGGAGAATATATTCAATTCCCACAACCCATGATATTTCCAACACAGAACAATTGTTGAATCAACAAGAACCGAGAAAGGAACATTAATTAAACTACGATATTAGAAGGTAGATCCATCTGGGTTGTCGTCACAATGCATGGCATAACAATTATAGATATAGCAGATCCCGTTCACCAGAAATGGAATGTATACTAGGGCATATGTGTTGGTATTTTATTGGAATCTGTACCATGTTATATAGCATATGCCACGGCATGAGCCGAGATGTCCACCAATTTTTGAAGCCACGCAACCGTGAACATCACATCTTGTGTCGTTCATAACCCTTTCTTGGCCATTGAATGCCTCAAATGCAAAATGTTGGTTTTGACGAATCCCTAGAGATGAGAAACTTCACTAGACAACCCATATTGATGTGCAAATCCTTCTAATTCGAGAATGGATATGAATGTGTCGGATCTTTTAATGTGCATGGTGAGATGATAAATGTAACATAACCCCCAATTTCCCACAAAAATACTCTATGCTCTGCGTGAGGATGAGATGGAGATCCAAATCGTGATTTCGGCATTGAAAGAGGTGGCTATCAAAAGTTTTGTACATATCGACCGCTCGTATATAGCTAATAAAATCCGAGGCATCAAAATTTCGGGTGTTTGCCAGCCTATATTTGCCTTTCATATTACATCTTTGACCTAGAATTGGTTAACCGAAACAGTCTTTCCAGACTCCTTTGCAAAGAAATAAATGAGAGTGGCAGAAACACTGTTAGAACCCACGTCCTAAAACACAGCATGCCGCGATGTATTCGAGAAATCTTTATCAGTCTCATACTGTTGCACCAGAATGCTCGTTGATCAAAGATAATACATCGATGCTAGCAAGCTGAGTGGTTGAATGACACCATTCCTCTCAGTGATATGAAGATGTTGATCCCACATCTATTGTTGTCATCAATCTTATATATAAGAGCCAGGGGTGTGTGTAATTGTTGCTACAGCTGCTCGTTGAGACTTTACATAAGACAAAATCTTCGATCCATCTTTATTGCTAACTGCACTTGAGGGGAACGACCCATAGTTGGACGCTACATTTTTTCCCAAATCTTTGACAACAAATATCCCTTTGCCTTCTGTGCCCTGGACAGTGGCTACCTTCGTACATGGAGGGGTATCGCTGCTTGAACATACCACAATCTTTCATCTTGCTTTTGCCCGATCCAAAGATAAAAAAAAAACACAATTACTTGCCGCATCAGTGTTGTTGTTGTTTACAACGATGTCTCCTGCGTTGACAAGAGGATACAACTCTGAATGGCTAAGATTGAAAAAATATATGGCTTCTCCTTTGTAGACGGAATGAGACACGGATTTGATGTTTGTAAGTGTCCTTTTGATCAGTAGCACCATAAATCACAATGATAGCATGGGCACCACGATAATAGCTGGAGCAGGTGATGGAAACGAAAGAGATAGAGGTCGTGGTAGGTGATGGAATGGGTTTGCTTGGTATGTTTGCTATATTCTCATTGTCGAATCCAAGTTGCCTAGATTCCAGTAGGGTCTCTACCGAAGAGTCTGTCTGCTTAATCAAAAACCGACCAACGAAGGCAAAGGAAGACGTATGCTTTAAGTGATTCAAGAAAGTAAAGCTTGGCTTCTGAAGGAGTCCTGCAGCGCTGCATAACATTGTTTTGAGAAGCAGGCTTCTATCCACGGATCGTTGATCAACTCCCTCGTTTGCCAGCTCATCTGTGGATCGATTGTCCTCACGATGTACATGCACCACCTCATAACTCTCAAACCTGCGAAGGAGCTACCACACGGTGTTGTAATATCTCCTCAACCATTCTCCAGAAGTCGGCCTTAATTTCTTGGCATTGAGAAGAGAGGGCGTGCGTTGCTATGTAGCTTGAAAATGAGGTCGTTGGATGCTTTCTCAGAATCTTATAATGTTTGCACTTCAGAACAATCTAAACCGACATGCCATGGCACACAACATTGAACACATAATAACCTTTTGTCAGTTAACGCCTCCTTAAATTACAAACTGCCAAAGGTCAAGAGGACTGGGATTTACCCAGATATGCAATATTACTTACAGATTTGCAAGATTCGCTATCGCCGTGAAGGGAGAAAATCGATACAACAAAAAAAATCATCGTCGAGATCTGCTTTTGAGGAGTTACAACAAGCATCCGAGGATGACAATGATAGAAATCCGAAATTTCTAATTTTGATTTGCCAAAAATAGTGTTGTTTCAACCACTCAATCGAGATTGAATTTGATAATCGTAAGAGTGGATCACCGCTTGAAGATACATAGGGATAAAGATTGATTTTCTTGTTTTGCAATCAGAGCCGATTCGGTGGTCAGGATCAAGATCCATAAGAAAATCAAAGAGCTAAACAACCGTTCTACACATAATTTCCAAATAATTCGGAGACTAGGCGTTAGAGCATGGTTGTTGCATGTGTGGCATGGGCAGTGAACTTCAATCAAAAGTTCCGGAGATAGTTCGGACCGCAAAAGGATTAAGCAATAGTGCAGGGCGAAGGAGAAAAATAGACCGAAGGATAAATGCATTCTCGTCTTTCTCAGTAATGTGTTCTCAGTAAAATAGGTTTGGGGCATCATAAACGAGCAAGGGCACCTTAAACGCGCAGATCTAGACGATGTGAAGACATCAATTATCATGATCATATTGTTTCATTGTTGCAGATTTTATTCAGATAAGGCGAAAAGATGGTGGCTCAGACTGAGAAGACGCAAACCAACACTCAAAAGTTCAACCAAAGTTTCTGTATGGAGCAATACTCATAGAGGTCACTGTCTCAACTTAAAAGTCAATTTTTCAGCATGTAGTTTTAGCAGCTGTTTCAGCTTGCAGCAATTGTTTTAGCATGAAAAATGCAGTTTGTTTTTATTCACCTAATGTGTACTATTTTATTTTGTAGGTTTATGATTGATGCGCAGCAAAGATTTTTATTTTTAATTTATTTTTTTAAATGAAAGCAAGAAGTTTTAAGAAGAATTTAAATGAAATTTTGAGCAAATGGAGACAAGTTTATTGAAAATTGTAGGCGAAAAATGTCTGTAGTTTTATTGTTGGCAGATCTGCAAATTTATTCAATCACTGTTAAAAAAAATGTCATAGTTTCAGCATGTAAAATTTTGTTTTAACAACGACTGTCTTAGCATGTAAAAATTTCACTATTTCAGCATGTAAAAATTTCACTGTTACAGCATGTAAAAATTTCACTGTTTCAGCATGCTGTAACAGCGAAAATTTTCGCTGTATCAGCATGCTGCAACAGCCTAAAAAAAATTCACTGCATCAACATGCTATAATAGCATGTTAAATTGGTTGTATTGTGATTTATTGTCAAGCATGTTTTGCAAAAACATTCATTCTTGAAATCCAAATCATCCCTGTTTTATGATCCTCGCGATCGCTCGAAGCACAGAGGAGAGCATACTTATACTAAAAAAAAAATTAGAGCAAAAACGTTGTTTTATTCATTAGCCTACCTACTCTATGCTAATTAGAATTAAAAATTGGTTACGTGTAGGAAAATTTCTAGTGGAGCCAAGCACGCAACAGTAACATCAATATGTTCATGTGCAATTTTTCAAATGAAAAATAGAAATCTACATGAATAAACGAATTTTGTTGCTGTAACAACAAACTAACTAAGAAATAAAATTTATCTGATCGAGTGCTTACCTGGAACCATTGCTCGATAATGCTTTCATAGGTGCGTTTTTACTCGCTCAGATCTTGCTGTAACTCCTCTTCATCTTCCTCAATCTCTTGCTCGAATGTTTGTTCGTTATCTAATGTGTAGGAGTCTTCAGATCTTGAATCCTCGTTTGTTGCTGGAGGAGTATCTGAATCTTTAATTTCTGTCAAGATCTCCTCTTTCTGAGAAGAGGAGATCCCGACATTCACGACGATCTGAGTGAGTTGTTCCACGCTGACAGTCATTGTTAAAACATATTGAAAAAAGGGTTCTTACAACACCCAAATAAAAAATAAATAAAAGATAAAAAATGAAAATCATACTTGTTGAAACACATACTCTCCACAGTTGCAGAAAACACACTTACTACAATTGAAATTCACACTCTAGAGATGGCAGTGAGAACATGAGGAGTCTCAACTCAAGTAGCTGCGATGACCCCTTACCAACACATGTAGACACACTTGCAGGAAATCAAATTAAACCACAATCCATCGTGCTTCCCTGGCAACGACGCCAAAATGTTAGGCGAAAATATTGTCGTTTAATTCCGTTGCAGTATCTGCCCAACTATTTAATTTTTCAATCCGAGGTTCGTAGGCTTACGAAGCACAGACACTATATATGAAAAACTGAAGTAGAAGTAATCTAATCTAAATTTCCGAAATGAAGTTAATCTAGGAAAGCATTGAAAGACTAACTAGGAGAGTAGGAAATTACATAAGGCAAAAACAATGCAACATGTGAAGAGTTGAACGACAAAAGACATATGTGAGCTCACACAATATATCAATCTCAAATTATATTACAAGAATCAAATGAAAAAGCATGAAAGAATAACAAAGCTAATAATCAAAGCGAAGCATCCCCTTCTAAGACTTCAAGCTGATCTATGTCTATTCTCTCATCTCTAACTCCAACTTCCCAAATTATCCATTACATCACGATTTCACCCCCCACTCATGAAGAGAGAACACTCTCTTATATACATGAAAGTCTTGAAGAGTGTCATAATTACAGATCCACTATTCTCTCAACTTATTCCTTCAAATCCTCCACTCATATCTTGGATAAGATATCCTATCAAAATCTCTATGATCTTCTCCTTTGATTATGCTTGAATGATTGTCCCAAATATTCTTCAAATCTTCAAAGCTTGAAGATGAATTTCGAATTTNAAATTATCCATTACATCACGATTTCACCCCCCACTCATGAAGAGAGAACACTCTCTTATATACATGAAAGTCTTGAAGAGTGTCATAATTACAGATCCACTATTCTCTCAACTTATTCCTTCAAATCCTCCACTCATATCTTGGATAGGATATCCTATCAAAATCTCCATGATCTTCTCCTTTGAATATGCTTGAATGATTGTCCCAAATATTCTTCAAATCTTCAAAGCTTGAAGATTAATTTCGAATTTGAGGCTAGGTGGTAATATTTGACTTTGTTGAAATCTTCACATATGCCTGCACACATCATCAAACTCATACAACGTTGATATATAATGAAAATATGTCATTTTTCTAATATTTAATCATAAATTCACTTATAATACTGAAAAGAATACAATGGAAAATAATAAGGAGAAACCCAAGTATCACTATGGAAATGGTATGATAGAAGGTTAATGGGACAATGAAATGTAAGGAATGGTGAAGGAAAAAGAGGATATAAATGTGACATTTTTGAAGCCCAACATGCCCCCCAACTCAACTTGTTGGATGTCCTCATGCAAGCATGCATGGATCTTCTTAAGAACTTTTGGAATTCAAACTATGGCTTTGATTGATGATGTCCTTTTAACAAGGAATGTTTCCATGGTATGCGATACAATAGTAACAACATGTGAAATATGTGTAACAGCATGTGGAATTTTCATATGGTTGGTTCTTGTGTGACAACCATGAATACAAAAGATGTTGGTTCTTGTGTTAACAACATTCATTTCTTTTATTGATTTTCTTGCTGCAATAATTTAGCCATGTACTTCACTGGAAATAATAAGCTATCAATGTGCATAAGAGAGCATCAATGAGTATAAGAAAGCCTTTTCTTTATCTTTATGAATCATTCCAGTACATATATCAATAGAAATGCAACAAAGCGTTGTTGGAAAAGAAATGTTAGTGAATCATAAACGGAATGATGTGATGATAAAATGGAATAATGGTAATGAATATGTGGTGAAATAGTTTAGTTCCCCCCCCTCCCAAACTGAAGTAGTTGCATATCCTCATGCAACTTAGGGTAGGTTATGGAAGGAAAGAGAACATGGTGAGGAAATTTTTCAAAATATTCAAGTCAGCATATAAGGAATTGTGTGATTAAAGCTTAGAAAAGAACATACCTCCACTTACCCAAAAAGTAGTTGTAGTTGTTGCGGCTGCTGGATCAAGAAAATGTGACTGGCACTGCAACTGATGTAACTGTTGAAGCAAAGAATATCTGACTGTGACTAATGGAAGATGGAAGGTGTCACTCCTGCAAGATCAGGAAAATGGAACTGCTGATGTTGCTGCTGCTGTAACTGGATCATGGGAAGTGAAGGAATCTGAACTTCTACTGTTGAATCATGAGAAATGTGGAAGGAAGAGAATATGGAACTGTGGTACTCTCATAGATCCGAAATCAAACTATTGCAACTGCTGAGGGGATCATGAAAAAGTGTATAATTCTCACCCGCTACAAAATTGATGGTACAATTCTCATCATGCAAATGAATGTGTCGATGTCGAGCATGAAGAGAAATCATTGGATTACTGGCTACTGATGAATGTCGTTAACCAATGCGAGACAAACTCACCCATGATGTCAATGAGTGTCAAGGTACCATAGTACATCTTGCGAAGTGCGAATAGATGGGCTGATGTCGAGCCACTTGCAAGATCTAACGATCAAGGGACATTGATGTATTCCCATGATTGCTAGCGAGAGAGCTTGCCATTAAGGCATGAAAGCCTCAAGGTACTCAAAAAGGAACTCTAGTCTATATCCCAAATAAGGTGTCGAGGTCGATGGGGCAAGACTGTTGAAAAGTGGGCCTTAAGGAATCCCACATCAATCAACACGAGTTTATAAAAAGAGTGGTAGGACTATAGATGTAAAGATCTTAGTAGCAACAGGGGTTATGGCAAGGAAATGTAATCATGGAAAAAGGTAGTTTGTTTTATTCAGAAGGAAAACTGGAAAGGAAAAAAATGAACTAAAAAAGATAAGGGAAATGATGTATGCAACTCAGAAAGATAGGCATGTGTGAAGTCATGAAAGTTAAGGCAGTGGAAGATGGCTTCAACACCAGGGATGACAATTCGGCTTTGAAGGAGAAATATGGTAGTGTCTCATCATGAAATTTGGCAAAATGCTGAAATATGGATATTGTAACATGGTGTATCAGCATGGTCGTTGTGTAACATCAAACATCAGGGTGCGCAACAAGTTTCTATTTATCAACAAACATCAAGATGCACAAAAAGATGTTGTGTAACAACAAACATCAAGATGCACAAAAATTTGTTGTGTAACAACAAAATGTTGTTGAGTATCAACAAAATGTTGTTGTGTATCAACAAACATCATGATGTTTCGGATTAGTAAGAATTGCTTCAAGCTATCTAGCAAACATGTTTTTCTGAAAAATATCACTTCGTCATAAAATTTGTTTGTCTTCGAACCTAAAAAATCCTGAGCACTAATCCTGCATAAAAACCATGAGATTTGCGAAAAACATATTATGCAGAAATAAGTGCAAATGCAACAAATCAAAGAAATAGACTGTGTTTTTATACCTATTGCCCTTGCATACTTATTTGTCTTAGCTGTATCAAATTTGCATAATAACCAGTGGCTGAGAATTGTCACTAAAGTCCTGGAATATTCAATACGCTGCTTGTCAAATTTACATAAGAAATTAGTCAAGCTGCTCCATCGATTTTAATTGTTTTTCTGCATAATCATGAATAATTAGAGCATACACAACAATCGATCTTGCAGTACAATGCCTGCAAAAACATGTTAATCATAAATTCCAAAAATTATCGTCTCAGTACGCCAAATTGGTCCATTTTCCATCCAAAGTGAACACCGGTTTCCTTGCATGACCTTGCCATGTATGATATAAATTGATCTTGGTTGCGTTGCATACTGTGAGCAACCTCCGGATCTGCAAAACAACATTCGTTAAGTTCCTCACGCTTTGTGTCAACTGTTCTTCAGGTTATCCTCCTTCAACAATGAGGTATTCAATCGATTTAACGTTTCGACTTAAGCCCTTGCAGTGCAGGTTGCACATTAGTCTCTCGAGGTGTGGTCCGAATTTGTTTCCAGACCTGTAACGAGTGCCTAGCTTGAATTTGCGGCCTGACCTCATCCACGTTATTGTTGTTTTCTTCAAAATCCTTCATCTGTGAGCCTTCATCTATGTGTTTCTTCTTTCTTAGCACCGTGTGTGGGAAAATTAATTTGGTGTGTTATTTCTTCTGTCAAGGTGTACAATTCATTCAAGAGATGACTCTTATCTATTGGCAGGGATCGAATCGTGTTTGCAGTAGTCAGAAATAGAATGACACATACTGCAAGTAGAATAAGTGCCCTGGACTGTCTTATTGTAAAAGCCAATTCCATTCAGCACTTCCCAGACTGAAGGATATCTCTAGACGTTTGAGAAATCTAGGAGCTCCTTGTGTTAATTTAGGTGAGAATATATTCAATTCCCACAGCCCCTGAGATTTCCAAAACAAAACAATTGTTGAGTCGACAAGAACCGAGAAAGGAACATTAATTAAACTACGATATTAGAAGGCAGATCCAGCTGGGCTGTCGTCACAATGCATGGCATAACAATTATAGATATAACAGATCCCGTTCACCAGAAATGGAATGTATACCGGTGCATATGTGCTGGTATTTTATTGGAATTTGTACCATGTTATATAGCATATGCCATGGCATGAGCCGGGATGTCCACCAGTTTCTGAATCCATGCAGCCGTGAACATCACATCTTGTGTCGTTCAGAACCCTTTCTTGGCCATTGAATGACTCAAATGCAAAACGTTGGTTTTGACGAATCCCTAAAGATGAGAAACTTCAGTAGACGACCCGTATTGATGTGCAAATCCTTCTAATTCGAGAATGGATATGACTGTGTCCGATCTTTTAATGTGCATGTTGAGACGATAAATGCAACATAACCCCCAATTTCCCACAAAAATCCTCTGTGCTCTGCATGAGGATGAGATGGAGATCCAGTTCATGATTTCGACATTGAACGAGGTGGCTATCAAAAGTTTTGTACATATCGACGGCTCGTATATAACTAACAAAATCAGAGGCATCAAAATTTCGAGTGTTTGCAAGCCTATATTTTCCTTCCATATTACATCTTTGACCTAGAATTGGTAAACCAAAACAATCTTTCCAAACTCCTTTGCAGAGAAATAAATGAGAGCGATAGAAGCACTGTTAGAACCCACGTCCTAAAACACAACATGCCATGATGTATTCAAGAAATCTTTATCAGTCTCATACTGCTGCACCAGAATGCTCGTTGATCAAAGATAATACATTCATGCCAGCAAGTTGAGCGGCTTGAGTGACACCATTCCTCTCAGCGATATGAAGATGTTGATCCCACATCTATTGTTGTCATCAATTTTATATATAAGATCCAGGGGTACGTGTAATTGTTGCTACAGCTGCTCGTTGAGACTTTACATAAGACAAAATCTTTGATCCATCTTTATTGCTAACTGCACTTGAGGGGAACGACCCATAGTTGGAAGCTACAGTTTTTCCCAAATCATTGACAATAACTATCCCTCTGCCTTCTGTGCCCTGGACAGTGGCTACCTGCATACATGGAGGGGTATCACTGCTTGAACATACCACAATATTTCCTCTTGCTTTTGCCCGATCCAGAGATAAAAAAAAACACAATTACTTGCCGCATCAGTGTTGTTGTTGTTTACAGCGATGTCTCCAACGTTGAAGAGAGGATACAACTCCGAACGACTAATATTAAATTTTTTTATGGCTTCTCCTTTGTAGACAGAATGAGATGCGGATCTGATGTTTGTTAGCGTCCTCCTGATCAGTAGCATCATAAACCACAATGATAGCATGGGCGCCACGATAATAGCTGGAGCATGTGATGGAAACGAAAGAGATAGAGGTCGTGGTAGGTGATGGAATTGGTTTGCTTGGTATGTTTGCTATATTCTCATTGTCAAATCCAAGTTGCCCAGATTCCATTAGGGTATCTACCGAAAAAGTCTGTCTGCTTCATCAAAAGCCAACTAGCAAAGGCGAAGGAAGATGTATGCTTTAAGTGATTCAAGAACGTAAAGCTTGTCTTCCAAAGGAGTCCTGCAGTGCTGCATAATTTTTTTTTGAGAAGCAGGCTTGTATCCACAGATCGCTGATCAAATCCCTGGTTTCTCATCTCATCTGTGGATCGATTGTCCTCACGATGTACATGCACCACCTCATAACTCTCAAACTTGCGAAGGAGCTGCCACACTTTGTTGTAATATCTCCTCAACCATTCTCCAGAAGTTGGCCTTAATTTCTTGGCATTGAGAAGAGAGTGTGTGCGTTGCTATGTAGCTTGAAAATGAGGTCGTTGGATGCTTTCTCAGAATCTTATAATGTCTGCACTTTAGAACAATCGAAACCGGCATGCCATGGCACACAACGTTGAGCACACAATAACCTTCTGTTAGTTAACGACTCCTTAAATTACAAACTCCCGAAGGTCAAGAGGACTGGGATTTACCCGGATATGCAATATTACTTACAGATTTGCAAGATTCGCTACCATCATGAAGGGAGAAAATCGATACACTGAAAAAAAATCATTGCCGAGATCTACTTTTGAGGAGTTACAACAAGCATCCGAGGATGACAATGATAGAAATCCGAAATTTATAATTTTGATTTGCCAAAAATAGTGTTGTTTCAACCACTCAATCGAGATTGAATTTGATAATCGTAAGAGTGGATCACCGCTTGAGGATACATAGGGATAAAGATTGATTTTCTTGTTTTGCAATCAAAGTCGATTCTGTGGTCAGAATCAAGATCCATAAGAAAATCAAAGAGCTAAACGACCGTTCTACACATAATTGCCAAATAGTTCAGAGACTAGGCGTTAGAGCATGGCTGTTGCACATGTGGCGTGGGCAGTGAACTTCAATCAAAAGTTTCATAGATATTTCGGATCGCAAAAGGATTAAGCAATAGTGCAGGGCGAAGGAGAAAAACAGACCGAAGGATAAATGCATTCTCATCTTTCTCAGTAATGCGTTCTCAGTACAATAGTTTTGGGGCATCATAAACGAGCACAAGGCACCTTAAACGCGTAGATCTAGACGATGTGAAGACATCAATTATCACGATCATATTGTTTCATTGTTGCATATTATATTCAGATGAGGCAAAAAGATGGTGGCTCAGACCGAGAAGACACAAACCAACACTCAAAAGTTTAACCAAAGTTTCTGTATGGAGCAATACTCATAGAGGTCATTGTCTCAGGTTAAAAGTCAATGTTTCAGCATGTAGTTTTAGCGGCTGTTTCAACATGCAACAATTGTTTTAACATGAAAAATGTAGTTTGTTTTTATTCACCTAATGTGCACTGTTTTATTTTGCAGGTTGAGGATGGATGCGCAACAAATATTTTTATTTTTATTTTATTTTATTAAATAAAAGCAAGAAGTTTTAAGAAGAATTTAAATGAAATTTTGAGCAAATGGAGACAAGTTTATTGAAAATTGTAGGCGAAAAATGTTCGTAGTTTTATTGTTTGCAGATCTGTAAATTTATTCAATCACTGTTAAAAAACAAACGTCATTGTTTCAGCATATAAAATTTTGCTGTAACAGCGACTGTCTCAGCATGTAAAAATTTCACTGTTTCAGCATGCTGTAACAACATGTAAAAATTTCACTGTTTCAGCATGCTGTAACAACGAAAATTTTCGCTGTATCAGCATGCTGCAACAACCTAAAAAAATTCCGCTGCATCAACATGCTGTAATAGCATGTTAAATTGTTTTTA
>JASDQU010301385.1:0-13824 GCA_032191745.1 Picea mariana
TTTTTTTTAAACTTTATAGTTATAAAAAAATGGTTTTTTCCTATTATAAAATTTTATAAAAAAAAATGAAATTTTATAAAGTTAAAAATAAAAAGTTATAAAATAAAAAGATGTAATAAAAAAGATTTCAAATTTTTATGAATATAATATTTTATAAAAAAATAATTAAATGATATTTGGTTTTTATTTTTTTTAAAACTTTATAGTTATAAAAAAATGGTTTTTTCCTATTATAAAATTTTATAAAAAAAATAAAATTTTATAAAGTTAAAAATAAAAAGTTATAAAATAAAAAGATGTAATAAAAAAGATTTCAAATTTTTATGAATATAATATTTTATAAAAAAATAATTAAATTTTTATAAAATAAAAATATAAAATATTATGAAAAAAAAGACATTAATAAATACTTGATATTATATTACAATTAAATAAAAAATATCATAATTACAAAATTACAAATGTATTTTATTTAATTATAAATATAACATAAACAAATGACATGTAACTTAACTTTAATTGAAGATACAGAATCTAAAAATTATTATAACATAAACAAATTGCATTATTTTATTAATAATAAATAATTATAAATTTATTTAAAAATGATTTGAACTATTAAAATTTTGTAACATAAGCAAATAAAAATGGCTTTATTCCATCAATAGTAAATTGATTTAAGTCACATAAATCTTTGCCGGAACCCTAATTGCATATAAAACTCCGGTGGCACGCATAAATATTATTTGATGTCCATAAACAAATACAAATAACATTGTTTCATCAATGTTACATTGAATGGGCGCGCCGGGATCGGAGGGAAAAATCAAATTTGAAATCGACGCGGGAAGTAAAAAGGAAGGTTACAGCAGCACCTGCACCATTAATATCGTCGTCCCACGTCGATCTACCCACGTCAACTTATCAAATTTCGAGAGTTGTGCGGATGACAGTGCTTAACACCTGATTCTGTGGATTCGCGACGGCGGATCTCATTTAATGTAGTGATGTATGCGGTATGGTATGGATGTATCATGTAAGTATTCTGCTATGCAGCAGCTTCCCAATCATTGGGCTGCTGCATGGTAGATAGCCTTCGCCCATAAATCATGGTCATAGCTTTCGAGCAGATGGGCCAACTTTCCCGACACACTCGTTCTTGCAGGTCCCCACTTGGTACTGTTGCACTGACCCTGCTGCACGGTGCACCTCCCTTCTGCCGTAGCCACCTCGTTTGGAGCGTATTGCAGGGTGTCGATATGATAGGTTTTCAATTTTGAAGCAGGTCACTCTTGACCTGTGGCGTGGCGTATCCATCCACATGTGAAATACGGGTTGGGAGACAAAATACATGCTACAGGCCGTCAAATTCCAGGCCTGGATGGCACCTCGTTTGGAGAGTACATATTGCAGGGTGTTCATGGACATAGTGTCGCTGTGTTGATAGCTGTGTGACAGGACAATGGTTTCAAATCCCGCTTTATTTCAAATTCAAATTTAGAAATTTAAACCTGGTCCATTTCCCTCCTAACTTGTTTCAAAAAGGCCAGTCCTGTTTTAGTCACACGCTCCCGGATGCTCGACAGATAGCTGTGAAGAGAATCAGAAACTGTACACCCGAGGGGGATTTCAAATTCTTCAACGAAGTGGAGATCATCAACGACATCAGGCAATGAAATTTTGTCGTTTTGAGGGCTTGTTGTGTGGCCAACGATGAGGGAAGGTCACCAGTAGTTTCTGATATATGATTACATGCCCAATGGAAATATGTATGAGCATATCTTTGGACGAAAGTCCAAGGCCTGGCCTCTGAACTGGCCGCATCGCAGGAACATCGTTCTCGACACTGCTAAATGGCTGGCTTATCTGTACGATGGTACCCATCCTGTGATTTATCACAGAGACATAAAAGCCATCAACATTCTTCTAGATGATGAAATGAATGCATGTGTGGTCGATTTTGGTTTGGCGAGGATGGGAGAAGTCCATATCACGACAAAAGGAGCAGGGACACACTGCGTTTTGGCCCCAGAATACGCTCTCTATGGTAAATTGAGAGACAAGAGCGATGTGCATAGTTTTAGGGTTCTGCTATTGAAGATCATGAGTGGTAGAAAGGCTCTGGACACCTCTGCTGAGTCAGTCGCCAATTATCTTATCACTGATTGGGCATGGGCGCTGGTGAAAAAAGTATGACAAATATGATCTTGTATTTGAACCAATAATAGAAATAGAATTAGCACCACATATGGCTTCTCCAACGGCCTAGATCTCCTCCGAGGACATTTCCAGAACGTAGGAATTGCGGGCTCGATTAAGGATTGATATGATTACTTCGTCAAAGAAGGTCCAGAAAGCTTCTTCAAAAACCGAATGGACAAGTACAAGAGCATTGCTTATAGAGTGAATCTGCCACCAGGGCCGCCTCTGTTTCTGGACTCCAAGAGCTTCGGCGTGCTGTTCGACGTGAGCAAAGTCGAAAAAAAAAAACGTTTTCATTGGCAATTCCAATCCATCTATTATATATATATATATGAATTTTGAAAAATAAATTATTTCCTTATATGCATCTTACCAATCCAATTCATCTATAATATATATATTGACACATCCTACCAAACCTTCTCTCAAACTTGGAATGCTTTAAGGGAATTGAAGTTACCCACACAAATAATTAATTTGTTGGAAAGAAAAATATAATCCCTCTAATGGATTAAATTTCACAATATTTTATATTTTTTCTAAATAAATCTTAACAATATTTCATATTTATTTTTTTAAAAGTATTTTAAAAATATAAATTCCTTATAACATTACAATTTGTTTTTCATATTTGATGAAAGGATTTACATAATTGCTAGACTTTTTTCTAGACTTTGGGAGTAGGCTAACTCAAGAGCAATCTTACCTCTTGAGTGATCCAGTCAATCGTCAACCATGACTGCGTCGGCGACACCCTCTTTCGTGGATCATCTCGTCGTCTTAATTTTGAATGGAACCCTTGTTCGTGTGCACCTCATATCCTAAGGACGGAACAAGAGCCAATGCATCCCAAACCGTCACCGATTGGCCAGCTGTCGGAGAGATCAAGAGCGCTGTTAGGGTGGGGGATTGTGTACCCATCGAGTTTGACACTAAAGAAGAAGAGATGCCCCGGGTAGCCTCTTGTTGTTCATGGAAAATCTTGTTAGCATTGAATGAACAGTGACTAGAGCGCCCTCTAGATGATTTTTTGCAGTCCATAACAATATGTCCATATTTGTGGAATCTTCTACATCAGAAGGGCACTCCTTCATAATCTAGGATTTGGACAAATTTTTCAATATTTGATGATGATGATGATGATGATGATGATTAATGTCCATTAAGACCGAATTGGTCTATCTGTCCTTAAGAGGGTAAGTGATTACTTGTGATTCTTTAGAATTTTGTTTCTGTGCTCGAAAAGCATTAAGAAAAGCTTTCCAAGATCACCATACTTTTGTTCTGTTAAGAGGTTAGGAAGGTTGGTAGTGTGATAAATATTTTGAAAATGAGATCTAGTATGGGTATAGGCTCGACAATCTAAGAGAAAGTGATTTTCATCTTCAACATTCTTAGTGTCACAAAGGTGACACACTCTTTCATCCCATGGTGTTTTAGGAGTTGACAAACGCCTAGTTTCAGTATGGAGCTCGTGAGAATTTGTTCTTATCTTAGCAATGCTTATTTTTTTCTTTACACTTGGAAAAACAGATATATAATTTTGATCTTCTAGATTAGGGTTGATTACATCTTTATAATACCTTAATTTTCTTCTTTCCTCTAACTCTTTATCACACAACATTTTCTCCTTAAATTTTGATTTGACGTTTTTTTTAATAGTCTTTATTCTGCAAAATGGTTACTTCCATGATTCCCCAATAGTTTAGCCAAGACCGGGTGTCTTTATGCCATCCTCGCTTGATTCAGTGGTGGTTATGACTTTATTTTGAAGCAATTTTAGGTAGCCTCTTGTCTTCCATGTTATTTAACTTGTTCTTATACATTAGGTATCTAGTCATAGCCATGCTCTCAATGGGGGAGAGGCCTGTTTCTAAGAGGAGGATGGGATAGGGCGTATTTCCTTTAATTTTGAGATTGTAGGTTATAAAATTCTTTTGTATTTGCTCTATCTTTCTCCAGGAATCACGAGAGATACTACAACCCCAAACTTCACATCCATAAAGAATAACATGTGTAACAAGAGTCTCAAAGAGGAGTTTCCTCTTATCCCAACTCCAAAGATCAGCTGATTTACAATTGTTTTCAAGCCCATAATAATCTTTCCATACCCCAATAATCCTTTTCTCAATGCTATAATTTCAATTGAGCTTGTGGTGAATATCAATTCCAAGATATTTGTATGAAGTCTCTTCCTCCAATTTTTTGTTGTCATATACAAAGGTATCATAAGGGATATTATTGGATTTAATAATCATGACCTTAGTCTTATCAATATTAACAGTCATACCCATATTGGAGAAAAAATCCTTGAGTATTCTTAGTTGGTTTTCAAGATCATGGGGACTCCTTGCCATAAGGAAGATATCACCGGCATAAAGAAGAAGATTGATGACTATACCAGTGAGAGTAGGGCCGACACAACCTGCTTTTTCCAAGCATTCTTTTAACTTGTCAATGTATATGCCAAAAAGGGTAGGGGACAAGGGACAACCTTGTTTGACTTCGATATTACAATTAATCTTTTTTTACCAGCCTTCAATGTTTTTAAAATTATCAATAACTTTCTCATACATCCTTATTGCAGCAGCCCTCAACGCAAGAGGCACTTTTATCTCTTCCAACCTATTCCAAAAGTTTTTCCTAGGAATCACGTCAAAAGCTTTTCTAAAGTCAACAAAACAACAAAAAAAATTGGTTTTAGTATTGCGGAACTCCTCTGCAATGATCCTAAAGGTAACAAGATGGTCCACAATTGAATGATATCTCCTAAACCCAACATGGCCTTTAGCTCTTTTATCATGACTTTCTAGCCAACGTCTAATCTTCTTTTCCAAAATAATTCCATAAAGCTTGGCTAAAATCGGGCTAATCATAATGGTCCTATAATTAGAGGGAATGTTTCTATCACCATTTTTAAAAATAGGAACAATGAGGCTTTGCATCCAGGGTTTAGGGAAGCCCTACTTGACTGCTAAATTGAAGAGCTTGTGTATGTGAGGGATAAGGATTGGTCCTCTGATTTTAAAAATTTCATCTTGGTAGCCTTCAATGTCCTTAGCTTTCCCATTTGCAAGTTGCTTAACCCCAAACTCTATGTCACCTAAAGAAAAAACTTATTCCTTTGTAGGGACAATAGGAACGGTGTCCATGGCATTAGGGAACTCGTAAAGACTTTTAAGGTAGGAATTCCAGTCCCTTAAGGGAATCCTATTAATTTCTTTAGTATTGCGTTTTAGAATTTGGCTCCAGAACTTCTTAGGATCCAACTTGTATGGTTGTGAAAGTTGCTCTTGCCTTCTATTGATATAGTATCTTTTTTTTCTTTTAATTAGGGCTTTGTACGTATTGATCTTATCGAGTTTTAAGGACTCATCAGAAGCATCTCTAATAGATTTCCTAGCAATTTTACATTCTTTATCATACCAAGGGTTGGTAATTCTATTATTCTTTTTATAGGACATCTCAAAAGAGAACTTGTTAATAGAAGTGGAAAGGGTAGTTGTAAAATTATGATAGAGTTCTTCAATGTTGTCCTTATAAGTTAGGAGGTTTAATTTACTATTTAAATCCTTTAAGAAAATGTCAACTTTACTTTTGTCGAAGCACAAATTCTTTTGATTATCAAAATTCTCTTCAATGGTGCTCCTATGCATGGAAAATTTTAGAGTTAGGGTTAAAGGTCAGGCTCATGGTCATTTAAAAGGTCAAAAGTTGCTATTTGGTTGGAAACGGGCATCAGATATCACATAATCTACAACACTACTACCTAGCCCATGAATATATATATATGTGATAATGTTTTTATTTCTATATTTCGTAATAAATTTATGTTGAAATATATAGAAATATTATAAAAATCATTATTCTTAATAAATAAAACAAAATAAAAATTATGTTATTTTACTAAAAAAATTTTAAATTTATATAAAGTATGAAAATTATAAAAGAGATGGAAAATTTATATCCTTTTATATTTATATAAAATATATTATTTATTAATTTATATTTTTGAAAAATTATGTTATTTTAGTTAAAAAAAAATTAAATTTATATCAAGTATGAAAATTATAAAAGAGATAGAAAATTTATATCCTTATATGTTTATATAAAATTAATTATTTATTAATTTATATTTTATAACTTGTATTTGAATTTGATTTAAAAAAAAAATTATTGAGTATTTTTTTATTTTTTAATTTAGTTATTTCAAAAATATTGAAACTTTTATTATTAGTATTCTTTTATTTGATTTAATCAAACCACAATACTTTAATTTTTAATTTTCAATAAAAAATTATATATTTTTAAAATAAAATTATGAAAAAAATTGATTTTGATCAATAAAAAATCATATATTTTTAAAATAAAATTAGAAAAAATATTGATTTAAAAAAAAAAAAAATTCAAAATCATGATAATGATAATATTTTTTTCAAATGACCCTCGATGGGGTGATAGTGCAGCCTAGATGTCAAATGGAAAGGATCGACGATGACCATCATGGCACCAACCATGTGACATGCGCTTGCCCTTCCTTCCCTTATGCTCCATGCATTTAACGTAACACCATGACAACCAGAGCCCCATTACTCCTAGTGCACCCTGCTCTGGCTTCCCATCCCCTTGATGGATCAGTTCGATGGATCGATCTTTACTCTGCTCATGTGTGTCCTCCTCCACCAACGATATTTGCACCATGAACCTCACTAGACTTGCTCGCAGCTCCATACATTTCTAGCCGAGTCCTCCAACAAACTGTGCTCTCCCCTACTGCTCCTTGGCTTCCTTAGCTTTCTTCCTATGCTTGCTAGGCATCGCTGCGCCTCAATCATGCCGATACAGTGAGGGAAATCCAAACGCGGCTCGACTTGGCAACCAAATCGGCCACGTTTGGCAATCAAACCCATGCCTGCTCCTGCACTCTATCACAGTTCATCAACCTCCTCGCCAACCTCCTCGGCGCATTTTGGCCATAGCCCCAGTGGTCTTTTGCCCCTCTCTTCACCCTTTGCATGTAGGATCGAATGGTTCGATCTCCAGGGAAATTCTCTAGGTTTTAATCTAAGGTCAATTTCCGACTTGGCCTCCTCTTCGCAACCAGATCAAGTCGTTCCTCCCAATTCTCCTGCGAACTCGGCACATGAGCCTTCACCAGTCCATTCTCCCCTGATCCAAGCTCCAACTGAAGATTTCTGCACCAGCCATGGACATCAACAAGAGAAACCTCACTCCTGTTTAGATTGTGCCTCCTACATAAAGATATAAGAAGGCCTTTCAATTCTGCAAGGCATGGTGTTTGAATTACAAAAGGATCTAGATGACTTGCGATTTCGTTTGGAAGTCTTGGACAGGTAGGGGGTACAATTCCTGCAGATGCTTTCAAAACTTCATGAAATGTGCCACCCCTCAGATGCGGAACCAAATGCACCAGGGAATAAGCCATCGACACTGGTACCAACTATGCACATGCATCCGAAGGAGGAAGCAACACCACCATCCGCGCAAAAGCATCTAGAGGAGGAAGCAACACCACCAACTACGCACAGGCATCCAGAGGAGGAAGTAACACCAGACATGGCTCCAACGCTCAAGGTCACCTCCTGGGACACGTGGCCACACTACAAGCCTACCACTTGAACTACACATGTGTCTCTCTGCATGGTCAGTTGGATGTTTGGATTACATTTTGCCACTTGTCACTTTTAGTTATTTTTTATATCGTTTAAATTACGTCAGTCTTAGCATGAACAGTAAATCAGTGTCCCCCATGGGGCGATGTTACTTATGTGGTTAGATGTTGTCTTATGACTGGTATTTTGATACATTGGTTCCAAACCTAGCAGGCTGGCTAAATTGGTTTCCCCATGGGGAAATTCAGTAATTACAATATGGTTTAAACTGATGATGTTGTAATTTTTTATTTTGAAAGGTTTTTTTTATAGAATCTTACTTACAAAAAAAAATATTTTTTTTAAATGAACTTAAAAATATTATGATATTAATATTTTTATCGAAAAAAATTACTAGTACAATAATATTTTTATGATATTTTAAAAATAATATAATAACATTTATTGAAATTTTATCTCTAATTTTTTTTTATAAATTTTATGTATTTTAATTATCAAATAGGACACTTTGGCATGAGTGAATGCGGAAATAGACTAATCCCCCTAGATCCACCTAGATCTAGAACAAAACACGACAGGACATGGCACTTTCCCTAAGTTACAATCATTGAATCTACTACCAAGCAAAATACGAGAGACATACCTTTAAGTGGCGCTTCCTTATATCTTTTTTGTTCCTGTTTCGCTCCAGTGCTCTTGTGATATTGATCCTGCAGTGAGACACAAACCAACCAAAGTGAAAGCAGAGAGAGTATATTCAATGACAACCTATGCATATGATCAAGGAATTATGCAATAAAATAAGATAATTCTATGGGAAATAGACATGCCATTGTATTATAATAATAATAGGAAGAGAGATTACAACCGGATTCCTTGATGTTGTAAGGTTCCTTCCAACGATTCCTTGATTTCCACACACTTCTTTCTCCAAGGATTCTGAGATCATGGATCTGATAGCTGCTCACAATCTATCTTGACAAAGGAAATCTTAAAGCCACTCTAACCAAGCTAACAAGCTCAATAAATTTCCAACCCAATCAAGCTAACTTTCTCCATGAGAGCTCCTCTCCTTTTATAAGCTGAAGAGGATAAGGTGAGGAGGTTAGGATGATCCCACTAAATCATGAAAGTGAGTAAGATCCAAACCATTCAGAGGCCACCTCACCATAGAAGCTTCTCCTTCTAGAAACATCGAGAAAATGCTTGTTTTTCCCAGGTATGAAGGATGTTGCGACCTAGATATAGTGCAGCCTGCGGAAATTCCGTGCCCTAGATATAGTTCAGCCTGCAAAAATCAGGCATTTCCACACCCTAGCTATGGTGCAGCCTGCGGAAATCCTCCAAAATAGGGTTTTTACAGAGGAAAAGACAACTTCTTCTCTCAGGAAAAGTTCTTCTCCCTTCTTTCTTTAGGAATTCAGGCCACTGACCCTTCTGAAGGCAACATATAGGTTTACATCATTAACGATCATGGGGATGATGAAAATAATGTGTAACAGGGAGCCCCCCAAAGTATGAAGTTAAAACATAGTGATAGCTGAAATACTATGTCGAGTGTGTGTAGGGAACAAGGAACAGTCAATCAAAAACCTACCAACAAACAAGGAAATACAGTACAATGATATACCATCACTGAGGTAGGCATTCCCATACTCAGAATACAAATGGCTCAAAGCATAAATGTCGACATGCAAAGATCCATGTCAAGTAAGACATGTCATGGCCACCAAACATACACTGTGGATCCATGCCATTATGAATCAAATCTGAACATAGCCATTAAAAATACACTGTGGATCTATGTGTTAAAGACTCAAATTTGAACATAGCCCCGAGACATATAATGTGGATCTATGCAACAATACAACCTGAACATACTCCAACGCAACCTAAATCTGTTAGAAAAGATCCAGGGTCTTTATCTCCACCACTCTATAGTACGAATCTAACCATGTGAATACATGTGCTGAAGTAGAACATGGTAGAAACCACTTGATTACCAGTCATTAATGAATACCGTTAGCAAGTGCAAGGGAAATCACCATTAATGTCAATGATGGCCAAGGTACTCTGGTACAATCCAACGAATGTGAATTAATGAGTTGAAGTTGAACACTCGGTGGAATCTCCTGATCAAGGGTCAATAATGAAAACCCATTGTCAAAAGAGAGGAAACTTGCCATTGAGGCATGCAAGTTCCAAGGTACCAATTGGTTTCTAGGTCTAATTCCTGGATAATGAGTTGAAGTCAATAGGAAAAGACTCGTCACAGGAAGGCCTTAATGCATCCTCCATCAATGACATGAAACAGGTAACAAGCTTTGAAGAAGATCAGAGTAACAAGTGATTCAAGACTGACTCAGGGATGGCTGATGCAATAGAAGGCTTAAGTACTGCAGAAATGGCCGACGCAATAGAAGGCTTTCTAGGTTGAACTTCTCTTTAAACATATTGACGACACGACAACTCTATTGGAAACACTGACTCAACAACAGGGATCACAGACCAATTTGTAATCTTATAAAGGAGTATGATCAAGAGACAAGTGAATTTTCCAACCTAGACACAAAGCAAGTGAAAGGGTGTCATGTTCAAAAGCGACTCTTCCATGGAATACAAGTTTAGATACATTTCTTTCCCAATTTCCCCCCCACCATTTCTGGCGAGTACATCTTTATTTTTACACAAGCTTGAGGAGGATAACAGATGCTTGAATTGTAAGCTCATCCTTCGGATGAGTCCCTCGGAGTATGTTTAACGAACCCTAGGAAGGAATGGTTCGGTCTCATATGGGCCTTTCGATGTTTGTTTTACGAGTCCAAAGAAATAAAACTCGGGGTTTTTTCATGTTTAGAGAGTCTAAAAAACACTTAAAGAGAACTCTCTCAGTTCCTTTTTCGTAAGTTAGTTTGACGAGACTGAAAAAGAGATAACCTACCGCTCATCAGACATTTTCTTCAAATACTTTTATGAGCGTGAAAAGAACAAGGTCGCTCGACAATCTTTTCATGTTTAGAGAGTCTAAAAAGAGCTTAAAGGGAACTCAAGGGGGTTCCTTTTTCGTATAACCTTTACAATTCCGAAAAAGTGATTAAAGTATACTCGGACACATTCTCATTGATTTACGAGCACGAGAAAGAACAAAGACTAAGCTCGGTAACTTATTCTCATGTATTTACGAGCATGAGAAAGAACAAAGACTACACTCGAGATTGTTTTCATTTTTACACAAGCTTAAAACAAAACAAAACTGTGCTTGGGATAGATTTTATTTTTTACACAAGCTTAAAACTAGCCAAAACTATGCTTGGTCTTGGTTTCATTTTTACACAAGCTTGAACCAGAGGAAACTATGCTTGAGGCAGGTGGTTTCATTTTTACACAAGCTTGAACCATAGTAAAAACTATGCCCCTAGCTTAAGAAACTAGCGGCTTAACTTCAGCATGAAGTCCAGAGACTGAGGCAAATACGCCCAAGCTTTGTTTCGTCCAACTTCAAAAGTGGATGAAATAAAGCTTCAAATACTAGATGAAGGACTTGACTCAACAGAGAGGGCAAAGCTGTTTCTTTTTTTAACGAGCTTGACACAGTATAAGAACTATGCTCATAAATTTTGTTTCATTTTTTAATGAGGTTGCTACAGAGATGCAAAAACTATCCTCACAAGCTGATTTCATTTTTTAATGAGCTTGAAATCAGAAAACCATGCTCAACAAACTCTTCTTAATCATGGCTTCCAAGAGGACAATGCCTTGAAAGGATACCATATCAAGGGACAAAACTCGATCATGGCCTCCAATAGATCTTCACTAGATGGAAGAGACACACTCTAGAAGGAACACATGTCGAGGGCCGCGATAGGGGTGAAGAGATCAATCCATATCGAAGAGATCACCATGTCAACTATCAGATCTAAATCATCAGAAGTTGAAGTCATGGGAGACAATGCCACATAATTAACATGTGGTGGGGGCGATACCGCCTGCATATAAGAATCATTTAGGGAGGTAATCCAATCAGTACCGATGAATGAAAGTTGATAAATAGTCACAATTCTTTCATCATGAGGGAACGATATCACACGAAAAATAGTGGACACAATAGCTTTCATGAAATAGACATAATCCCGCCCAAGGAGTAAAGAAAAATCCAAGGGGTCTTGAACTACCATGACATCAATAAAGACATTTTTCCCACCCAAAGTTACAGGAAACCGAGGAAGGGTCCCTAAAGGTTGACTGGCTCTTCTGTTAAAAGCTAACAAATTTTGCGTAACCGGGGCAAGCTGAGGACAACCCAAAGCTTGCCAAGCAAAAGAGGACAAAATAATAATGGACACACCTTCATCTATCAACGTTTGAGGAATGTCCCGACCACAAACCTGTACTATAATATGGAAAAGAATGTGAGAGGGAAGACGAGGTCCAGTTAGCACACCCAAATTAAAAAGGATGGCCTGATTACTTGGAGGAGGTTTCATGGGAAAAGGAGGAATACCCCCCCGGCATGGTAGAGTTTGTATCAACGAGAAAAATGTGAGCAGTATTGGGTTTACTCTCTAGAGGGAGAGTAGGATCAACTGATGATGATGTCAAATCGACCACTTGGGTTTCATTCACCAAGGGGAGAATGGGGTTGACAGTAAGGATGATTTTAAGGATGGAAATTTATTTTAAAATATAGAAACCTTGGCGAATCTTACTAATCCTTCATATGCCAACTATAAATTTTTGGCGATATTTTTGTAAAAATATTCAAATTTCGAAGAATTTTATATAGTTTTTATAAATGTTTGGCGATTTTTAAGGTAAAATAATTTTATCCTATAGAATTTGGGCGAATCATTTTTAAAATAGCAAATCTCGTTTTTGGAAAAACCATGGAAAATTAGCCCATGAGCGAAATTTAGCCCCTAAAATCATCTATGGCCGACAGGTAGAAATGGATCGACCGCTTGGATTTCACTCTCTGGAGGGAGAATGGGATTGACCGAGGATGGGATCGGATCAACCACTTTATCAACTTTTTCAACTAAGGACGTGACCATATTGATGACATGATCAACCGAATTGATCGATGAAGGGACCGGATTAATCATTCCATCAACTACAGGTGGGTCAAGAGTAAGCTTGCGATAAGCAGCTAGAAGTTGAGGCTGTGAAATAGTCATGTCTTCCAGTAATTTCGAGGCTTCGTCCATACGAGGGAAAGGGTGAGTGAGATGACTCCCTTTGCATAACATACATGGGAACTTGACTCTACTTTTCTTCTTCCCAACAGTAACTTGACTAGTTGACAGGAGGTCATCAACATATTGTTCAGAGGCTGATGACATAGACTGGAAAAGAGATGTAGATCATGCTTCTATGACCTTGAATAGACTAGGGAAATCCTTAAGAAGATGGATACCCTTACAAAGCCTGCAAGGGTACTTGGGCTTACAGGTTGTTTGGTGATCTTTGCCTCATCAACACTCCCAACACGATTATTAGTAACATGTTTGACAGTGGTTGGAAGTTTGGACCCTTGTTTATTTTTCTTCTTCTTATTCTTCCTTTTTTTCTTCTTCTTATCCACCGAGTTACTAGCTTTAGAGCTTTCGCTTGGCAAATAAGATGAAATGGAAGAAAACCTTGAAAGTGAAGAAGGTGAAGAATATCTTACTGGTGAAGAAGGTGAAGGATCAACACGAGGTTGATGCTCTTGGGGGGAAGTGCTTACAACTGAAGCACTAACTGCATTTGAGATTACCTGAGTGGAAAACAACCATACCGGTAATCCAATTGTGAGACCTGGAAGACTCAAAGTAGCGATGTGAGGAGGACCAATGTTTCCGTAAGAAGGAAAAAAAAAGGTTCTCCTGGAGAAGAGGTTCCTTCATTGGTCATTTTGGGAATTGACGCCATTAAAAACAAAAATCCAACCTAGAGTCCACTAGGGAAAACAAACAACACACGCTAAAAATCTAGTAAGCAAGCAAGCAAA
>JASDQU010301389.1:0-11294 GCA_032191745.1 Picea mariana
CTCTCATCCTTCACTAAAATGAGGGAAGTACTTGCTTAGTGGCAGTGGCAATTACTTCCATATGTTACACTAGTTTAGCATCTTGTGAGGGCTTTGCACAAGCGCTAGATTTTGTGATAACCGGAATAATATTGGAAAATTAATGCATGATTAACATACTAAATCCAATGTAGGAATAATCGTCACACAAAGAAAGATAACCCAAGTACAGAAGATAGGTATGCTACAATAAGTAACCTATAACAAGATATTTGTGGTACAATAAGTACCCCTTAAGATGTGATCTTATAGCTTAGTGTCTCTCAACTCTCACATTGATTGATCTGTACAAATGAGGCTTAGCCTTGAATATATCTGTGTGTGTGTGTGTGTGAGAGAGAGAGAGAGAGAGTTAGGGCCTATTAGTGTGGACCCTAACTAACACCAAGTGTGGGAACACACAGACAACACAGGGTGTATGAACGAAATCCATTGGATGATAAGGGCGCCCATTAATGGGTTGCAACACAAGTCAAGATTAACTAATATATCACCAACAAATGTCCCTGTGCATCAGATATTGTTTACTCTTTGTCATTTCCTTTGCTTTCTACGTATAAGATAATGAAAACCAACTATGTTAAGGGAGAGGTTATATGTGACATGGACAAGCCCTATGTCTTACTCTGGCATATCTTAGAGGCACTGAGGATTGTCCTCTTGTGCTTATTCTTATGTAGGTGGAAGCATTTTTTAACTATGTTGCATGGAAATGGATATGGATCAGAGACAAATATTTGGATAGTGGAAACAATATATATAAACAAATATAAATATGCATACATACACATATCTTTAAAAAAAGAAGCTTGCACTAGAAATATAGAAAATTCGGAATTCAAAAATCAAAAGTTACAACCTCTTCATAATCTCATTAAGTAGAAAAACAAAATAGTAAAATGCATTCAAAACAAAATATATTCTTAATTGCTATCTTATATTTCAAATGGTTATTTTTTCCAAAAGCAGGAAAAAATCTTTGATGCTCAGGGCCGCCAACCTAGTAGCATCCTTAGATCTACCCTGACATGCAGCTGCATCATTGTGTAGAAATGAGCACCGGCCACTTGTAATAACCCGTTGTTGTTCTGTAAGGGGATAGACTTCCACTTCTGCCAGATACCTCTGGGTCGTGGGCTGTTAATCTGTTTCCTTACATCCAAGGAAGACGAGTTCTTAGTCAAATAGAAGCAGCTTAAAGTCTTACTCCAGCACTAAAAAGTGGTTTCATCCTGTCACCTGTTTCTGAAAGAAAGATAGTGTCCCATGTTAGTCATCGTCAAGGTTCTAGCAGAGAGGTCATGTGATTTCCTTGAGCACCCTACCTTAGACCCATACATGATTCCAAGAAACAAGAGCCTTGTTGCAGTTTAAGGTCTTTGAGATTATTTTTAATTTTTGTGACAAATAATATAAAATAGTGGTTGGTAGTATTTGTTTAATTGAGGGCTTCACGTACGGTATAGTTAGTGTTTCAGTTGGAACTTTAGCTCCTAAGGAAGCTGTGAGTTCATATTCATGCGTTATTGGATATTTAAGTTATTCTCAATAATTCTATACAGGGTACGATAAAAGTATGATTTATGTTTTCAAAATCTTGTATTATAGGGATAGTTTTATTTTTTCCATTATCACTGGTGAAATCCCACCCCATGGATCATCAAGTCGGAATAAGATAAACTTGTAACAATCAGACCCCATTTTCAGTTATAAATTTAAGTTGAATCGGGTGAATTTTCAGGCATAGTCAGAGTTTCACCATAATCCAAGTTATATGCATGTTGGCTTAGCCTCCCTTGAGTTTTACCCCATTGTAAATCCACCCAGATGCTCGAAAAATCGGTCAAGGTTTGGGATCAGTTGGAACTGACTTTTTGGATAGCCAGATTCCAGCAGGGGATGGAAGATTGCTACATGCTTACACTGCTCCAATGAAGTATTTTTCTAAAAATCACAATTAACTCGTAATAAAGACTTTTCTTGGATATCATTTAGAAAAAAATTAAACGACAAGAAAGAGTGATGAAATCTAGAACAAAGCTATTCCATGGAAATGGATATGAATGGCCTCATCTTAAACTGAAACGAGCGATGTAAATAGTTCAACTCTTTTTGATCGAATGTTTTTATGTGTATTTTTAATTGAATATTTTTCGAAGATCTGTCAGCGTGAAGTTTCTGGTAAAGCTGGAAACGTACCCCGAGTAGCTCCTCCAGCGCTTCTAATCTAGGAATGGATTAATCCTGAGTCTAAAACAGAACCTATCGGATCTGCATTCAGATTAAGATCCAATCTGCAGAAACGTGGATTTGGTACATACCATGTGAAACAACTTATATGGAATCCCAGGGCGATGACGATATGGCACGAATCATTCGAGTAGAGATTTTGTGGAAGGTTTAAGTTTGTTGGAGTAGAATAACTTTTCATGTAGGTTGAAGAGTTGTCGTGTCAACATAGTAGCAAGATTCGAAAACAATACGAATTCAGATACAATTTGGTACCCAAAAAAAACAAGTACTGAAAAAAACTAGTAATTTGGTACCGAAAAAATATGTAATGAAAAATTCCAGTATGACTTTAATATGGAAGTAGAAATCCTCTAGATACAAAAAATGTGTTTTGCTCAAAATTTAAGAGAAACGTGCAATAAATCAAGAAAATTAATTCATTCGTTCAAATTAGAAGATTGATTGATGGGCTGAGGGATATTAAAGAAATGACTGTACAGGAAATTCACCGAATTTCCTACTATTATCAGATTTCATACTATTGCCAAATATCCATATAACAAAGCCAATACTGTCGAATCTTGCTCCTATAATTACAAAGCCAATACAACTATTAGAATACTGCTATAATTCCGAGTTGTGTATCTTCCTCTGTTTCAGGTATGGGACAGTAGTCCATCACATATTACTCCCAAAGTGTTTTGTTTTTCCTATATAATGGAATATCCTTTTGTCTATRGAATTTTTCTTTGCAGTTCTTYCATTGTARATTAATCTTAGGTGCCAAATATTGCAATACTCTAAAATCAYTYGGTTGTTTTATTTTCCAACCTTATAAAGAAATTGTCTTACAGGATATCATCTTGGTGGAAGCCTTGAAGCTAGACGATATTGAGGTGGGAATATACTCCCTACATTGCCTACCTTTGAGATTGATCAGCTCTGAAGGATCACCTATTAGGTGTATCTTGATAAGATAAATGATTTTGATGATCAGAAAAGTTTGAAGTATATTGACATGATATGTATGTGGCCATTATTTGAGGTGAATCCAATGGCCAATGTTCAAAATTTTTAAGATTGAAAATTGGAAATGTTAAATCATAGAAAGGTGAATGAAGGTGTGAATGTTTAGATTTTTTTTTTAGCTAAGAGTGATAATGGGAGATGTTAAATCATAAAATATTAAGTGGAAAAATTCAACTACTAATGTTCTTAAGAGGTTTGTATAAGGTTTGTATAGCAGTCAAATTATTTTAAAGTTTATAAAAATAAATTTATTGTTAATTTGATTTTGTAATTGTGATTTTTATAAAAATATTTTCTTTTAGTAATGTTCTTAAGAGGCTTGTATAAGGTTTGTATAGCAGTCTAATTATTTTAAAGTTTATAAAAATAAATTTATTGTTAATTTGATTTTGTAATTGTTATTTTTATAAAAATATTTTCTTTATAAAAGATGTGATCTTATATTGGTTGAGAGAATTGATTTATAAGTAACATATAAGTTCTGATATGTCATGATTTTTATGTCAACTAAGGCATTTACAAATGAGTGGTACTTCCTACTAACATAATGGTTGATTGGTTGCAAGGAAAATATATGATTTACCTTTCACTAAAATAATTCAGATGTACCTAATAGTTGTGTGCCCAATAATGTTAGTCAGTTATAACTAATAATTGTGTGCCTTAGGAATTGTTTTTACAACATAAAAACTTATTCCACATTGGTTGAGAGAAATACATTATATACCCCTCCATAAGTCGGATATGCCTAATAGTTAGGCACCCAATAATATAAGTTAAATATACTTAATAGTTGTGTGCCTAATAATATGAGTTGTATACACCTAATAGTTGTGTGCCTTGGAATTGTTCCTACGACATAAATACCTCTCTTAAAAAATTTTATCCTACATTGGTTGAGATAAAAAATATACCCCTTTCATATGTTTTCCTAAAAAATGTTCGATAAATAAGTTGGATATGCCTTACGAACTTATCCCACATTGGTTAGGAGAATTGGTTTTCAGTAACATATAAACTCCAATATGCCATTCATCTTATGCCAATAGTGACCATTGTTCTAATTTTTTGATAAGATCGACAATTGGAGATGTTATATCATAGAAAATTAAGTAGAAAAATTCAACTAGAGATGTTTTTAAGAGGCTTGTACAAGGTTTGTATAAGATTCAAATTATTTTAATGCTAATAGAAGTAGAATTATTGTTAATTTGACTTTATAATTTTGATTTGTATAGGAAGATTTTCTTTATAAAAAACTTATCCCATATTCGTCGAGAGAATTGGTTCACGATAACATTTAAGTTCCAATATGCCATGATCTTTATGCCAATGGGGGCATCCATAAGGAGGTGGTGCTTCTTAAACTATTTTAAAATTTATACGAATTTAAACTATTTTATGGAACCATTTTAAATTCGCCATTCCATTGCAACTAACATAAAAAGGTTGTATGAATTTAAACTACTTTATGGAACAATTAAATTAGCCCTCTAATTATGTTACAAGCCATAACACCATCACTTTTGTACTCTATCTACAAACGGAATTCAACTTTTGACCTAACTCATCCATCCTTCCTTATTCACGATATGGAATTATTTTGCACACTAATGAAGAAATTTTTCTTACCATATTCAATACTTACCTTAAGCACAAAAGGAGGAAGACTTTCACTTCTTGTTCAAATGTACCTTCATGGGTTGTGCACCCTTGTTCTCCTTTGGGCTCCAAATGTCTTCATCACAAACCGTCACGTCCTTGTGTGTCTCACATCCCTCTGCGGACCAAAGAACCCTTTTGAGTCGGTGCGCACCTTCACAGACCCTTGCACCCAAGCGAACCCGTGCACTCGTCAACCATCGCGCCCCTTGGGACCGATGCATCCCAACCTTGGTGTGCCCTGTCTTTTTCTTTTCCTCAGGGTTGGGAAGGACCCTTGGCGCGCTCGTGCACCCAAAGTTCCCACCTCCCAACTAGTACAACAATTGAGTGTTGGATCAACCCCAAGTTCTGTCCCCTTGAGGACGTGGGCAAGGGTTTTTGCACCCTTCTAACAGAAGACCTTAGAGTTGGTTTGTATCCCTAACCATGGATTGGACCTTGAAAAATTTCCCTAGTATGCCCAATCCTTGACATCATGTGTATATCGGTCTTGGAGTTCAAATGGGTGGGTAGTCATTCTCATTCTTCGTTGGTCGATTGTCGTACATTGCTTCTAGGTGCTTGATGTGCTTCTTAGGTCGTTATGTTGTGGTCGCGTAATTGTATCCGTCATGATCGTCGTCGGATTGTGACATAGAGTCTATTGTCTTTATTACCCTTCTACACACGCACACACAAAAAAAAAATTGCCTTGCGATAAGAGGCTTGTCGTCGTAACTACGAGAGGGTTGTTTCTTATGGTATCAGAGCAGGTTCAACTCTACAACTGTGGATCACCAGGCTTTCCACTGCAGTAAACCTGTGAGTCTTAACCCTTGCGATAAGTAAAAACCTTAACGTGTCCTCGTGGAGATCGCATTTAGAGGGCACCCCTGAGGGTCCCCAATGCGCTATAGCTAGTACCAGTAGCATCCTCCTAGATCTCAAGAGAGATGAGTTCCAGCGTCCATGGGTATCACGGACGGTGGTGTCGTCGAATCTTAGTGTAGAGCAAGGCGTGTGCTTCACACTTCGCGTTTACGACCTCCAGCATGAAGGTCCACATGGTGGTCTTCGACCGAAGGGGAGCGCTCTTTTATGGCGGAAGACGCTCCTGCCCCTTTTGAACCTGGCTGTCGGTGACGTGTCATGGGAACTGTTGGAGGGACGGTTCCAGCAGAGGTATGTTTCTAAGAAATTCATTGAGCGTCAGCTCAATGAGTTCGACGCCTTGTGACGAGGTAGCCACACGGTGCTTGAGTACAAGGCCCATTTTGGGAGCTACTTGTTATGCTCCGCACCAAGTTACCCAAAAACGTAAGGTCAAGAAGTTTGAATTTGGCCTTATTGTTAGAATTCATCTTCGACTTCGGGAACTAGGAGTACTAGATCAAAGAAGGGGTGTTGGAAGTATAGGGAGCCAAACTAACAACGCCACTGCCCTGTGGAGAGGACCAGAGCATCCGGATATGTTGGACCCACTACCATGGGAGATATGGGCAATGCCCATCGGATACATGCAACGGTGAATAACCGCCTAGCAGAGCATCAATCGACTGTGCTCGATACGACAGGTACCGTCACTGACCAAACCCTTAGTATTTTGGTAGATCCTGGTGCTACCGAGAGTTTCATTCTGGTGCAGCACTAAAAAGGATTAAGGTAAAGGTAGTCGAACAGGACGAGTTTAGCTTCGTAGAGATGGCTTCGGGAGCCAACCAGAAGGTTGGAGGAAAGGTTACGAGTTGTGCCCTTAACCTGGGAGAGTTTGTCATGAGGGCCAACTTGTACATCACGAACTTAGGATCTTATGGCGTCGCGATAGGTATGGATTGGTTGGAATCGCTTGAGGCATTACTCAATGGTAAAACCAAGCGGTTGAGCTTGGTCGATGACAAGGGACAGAGACGTGTAATTGTAGGATGGAACCAGGGAGTTTCCCTGAGGTTCACCTCCTTACAACTTCGGAAGAGCATGCGCAAGGGGTGCAAGCTTTGTGCGATCCTTGTGTTAAACGAGAAGGGAGTAGCAGAAGGTTTGGAACACCTTCCGGTGGTGAAGGAGATTGGGGACATATTTCCAAAGGAGTTACCTGGATGCCACCGGAGAGGGAGTTGGAGTTTACCATAGACCTGAAACCAGGGATTGAACCGATAGCAAGAACGCCTTATCGGATGTCGACCCCAGAATTACAAAAGTTGAAAATGCAACTGAAGGAGTTATTGGACTTGGGACTGATACGTCCTAGTGCGTCACCATGGGGTGCACCTATTATTTTCATACGAAGGAAGGACAGATCGTGGAGGCCTTGCATTGACTATCGTCAATTGAACAAGGCCACGATCAAGAATCAGTATCCCTTGCCAAGAATTGATGATCTGTTCGATCAAATGAAGGGTGCGACGGTGTTCTCCAAGACCGATTTGCGATCAAGGTATCACCAATTATGGATCGAAGATGACGTCCCTAAGACCGCCTTTAAAACGAGGTTTGGACATTGTGAGTTTACTGTTTTACCGTTTGGACTGACAAACGCCCCAGGGGTATTTATAAATTTGATGAATGGGGTGTTTTGAGAGTACTTGGACAAGTTCGTCCAAGTAGTCATTGACGATATTTTGATTTACTCTCGGACGATGGAGGAGCATGCTGAGCACTTGCGCTTGATGCTACAGGGTTTGCAAGAGCACAAATTGTATGGGAAATTGTCCAAATGCTCTTTTTATCAATCGAGGATTCACTACTTAGGGCATGTCATCTCCGGCGAAAGTATCGTCATGGATCCAGCCAAGGTTGAGGCTATTATGGAATGGTCTGCACCGACGAATGTCACAAAAGTGCGTAGCTTTATGGGTTTAGCAGGATACTATCGACGGTTTGTCGAGGGATTTTCGAAGATAGCAAATCCGATCACGGAATTGCAAAAGAAAAACAAGAAGTTTGATTGGGCCGAGAAATGTGCGGAAGCATTTCGGAGGCTTAAGGAGTTGTTAACAACAGCTCTGATACTAAAGATCCCTGACATGGACGCGGACTTCTTGGTATGCACTGACGCATCCAAGGAAGGTTTAGGTGGAGTCTTGATGCAAAACGGACAAGTGATTGCTTACATTTCGAGGAAACTGAGAAGGCATGAGGAGAACTACGCGACGCACAATTTGGAGTTATTAGCCATCATATATGCCTTGAAGGTTTGGAGACACTACCTTGTTGGACAAAAGTTTGAACTAAAGACTGATCATTGTGGACTACAACACATTTTTACGCAAAGCGACCTGAACGCACGACAACGACGTTGGTTGGAATTGCTTAGCGAGTACAACTTTATGATTACTTACATAAAGGGAACAGTGAACCGAGTGGCGGATGCTTTGAGTCAGAGACCACAAATCTTCTCGATGTTGCCTCTTCAGACGAATCTACGTGAGAAGATTCTCACTTTACAGCGTGACGATGACTGGTACAAAGAGGTCGAGGGTTTTATCTGACAAAACACAATGATGGTACCACGATATGAGGGATTTTCATTTGATAGCGATGGGTTATTGAGGTTTAAGAGTCTGATTTACGTACCGCCAAACGACGAGTTGAGGATGTTGATCCTGAGTGAGGTTCATAGAGCATTTTACATGGCTCACCCGGGAGTCAGGAAGATGAGGGCAGACCTTAAACCCTTATTCTTCTAGAAGGGAATGAAGGCCGACATAGTCAACTATCTGGCCAGATGTCTAGAGTGTCAGCAGGTAAAGGCTGAACATAGACACCTAGCAGGATTACTTCAACCACATGACATTCTGGAATCGAAATGGGAGGTTATTTCGATGGATTTTATTGTTGGATTGCCACTGACGGCAAGGAGACATGACTCGATTTTCGTAATAGTAGACACTCTGACGAAGAGTGCTCACTTTATTCCTATGTGTACGACGTATCAAGCACCTGACATTGCTAGAGTATACATCAATGAGATTGTGAGGCTACATGGCGTGCCTAAGAGGATTATATCCGATCGAGGATCGATGTTTACCGGACAATTTTTGACAAGTTTCCAAGAGGCCTTGGGAACCCAACTTAACTTCAGTACTGCATATCACCCAGAGACTGACGGGCAAACCGAACGAACGAACCCAACCTTGGAGGACATGTTACGCATGTACGTGATGGACCAACAAAAGCGTTGGGAAGAATTCTTGCCACTAATAGAGTTCGCTTACAACAACAGTTACCAGAGCACCATTAAGATGGCGCCTTTCGAGTTTCTTTACGGGCGACCATGTCGGACGCCCTTGAGTTGGGATTGGCTTGAGGATAGGGTCCTGGTGGGACCAGAAGCGAACCAAGAAATGGAAGAGCAATTGCAAACCATAAGAAAAAGGATTAAAGAAGCGCAGGATCGACAAAAGAGTTACCGATGCGCACGAAGTTGACCGTAGTTACGAGGTCGACGATCGAGTCTTCTTGCAGGTCAAACCGCATAAGAGTTTGATCAAGTTTGGGAAGGGAGCTAAACTCTCTCCTAGGTTCGTGGGACCTTTCGAGATTGTGGAGAGAAAGGGGCCCATGGCCTATCGACTAGCCTTGCCTGATNCAAGTGATTGACATGAGTTCCTTCCAAGTATCGGATGAGGGAGCACTCACGGCTGAACTGGTCTGCATCTTAGATCATCGCGTTCGACAGTTACAACATCGAACGGTAGATCAGGTCAAGGACGGTAGATCAGGTCAAGGTCCAGTGGGACAATTATAGTCCGCACTCGGCGACCTGGGAGGACGCATATGATATGCGCCAGCAGTTTCTATTTTTGTTTGATAGATAGACTTATGATATTGTGATACACTTATTTCGGCATTTATACTATGAAACTTCAGGACGAAGTTTAGACCAAGAGGGGGTGTATGTAACATCCCGCTCTGGCGCACTGAGAAAACTTATTCTTTGAGGACACTTGCTCGCAAGTGATTCAGACTATTATGATATTAAAAAAATTGTCCTTGATTATGATGTGTTATGATAGATGACATGATGTTTTACTGCATTGACATAGACAAGTGCTATTGACTCGGTTTTACTGAGTGTGCAGGGTTTTGGACCTTGAGGATGCAGAAGCATCGACGGAACCCTTGGACTCTAGATCGAGTCAGGGAGTGTGCTATTGGGGTTTGATTGTTTTACTGTGATTTTAGTACATTTGATTAGATGATATGATGTGGACATGTCTGACATGATTGTTGATGATGCAGGCTGGCAATAGTTTGTCGACCAGACTCACATATGGATTAAAGGGGCCATACACGACTACCAGAGAGGTTGAGAGAGAGGTGTGGACAGCAGCCCTGCCACAGCCTACTAGCACTCCCGTCATGGCTCGAACTGTAGGTTAACGATTACCTAGTTCGAGAGGACCCACGATGCCGCGAAAGGTAGACTGCGACAGTCGCTCGCGATGATTCTAAGGGGCGCGCAATAAGGCGGGGGCCTTATTCTTTAGAATCCCTTAGTCTCCCACAAGTTCATCTGGCGGAGTGTTGACTCTAGGGGTTATTGATGTCTACCAATCAGTCAAGAAGCGAGTGGCACTCTTGGAGCACGTGGTGCATCCTAAAGGGCACGTCACGCAAAAGAAACAAAAGGGCGAGTGGCACCCTTGGAGCACGTGGTGCATCCTAAAGGGCACGTCACGCAAAAGAAACAAAAGATGCGAGTGGCACCCTTGGAGCATGTAGTGCATCCTGAAGGGTACGTCACGTTGATGATGATAAGGGAACGAACCTAGATGGCCCTAAGACAATTAACACTTTAAGAAAATTTAAAACAACTCCCCTAATTAAGTGTCGTCCAGTTCAGAATCTAAGTCCTAAGTCTAAAAACTTCGCTTGGGGTAAGGGTTTGTCTACCCTTGAGAAAATATCTATATAAAATTATAATAATAAAATTTAAAATAAAAACCCCTTACATAATAATTTGGTCTTCATAAATTTTGGGGTAAAATGAAGAGAGTAAGAAATTAAATAAAATCGGTGGATAAAAAAATATATATAAAGAAGAAATTAATTATTTTTAACTTTTGATAGTTTTAAAAGATGTTGAATTAATAATAAAAGGGAAAAGGGGTTAAATTGCAATTGTCATTTTTAGCTCTAATAAAAAGGGGAAAGAGGGAAATTATAACATTTAGGAAACTAGGGAATGGAGGTAACTTAAAAAGGGTAAGAGGGGAACTTATGGTAAAAAGCAAGGTCAACTTAGTAAAGAATCTGCAATTAAGAACCTTCTAAATTGAACTAAATTAGGAACTTCATTTTAGGAAAAGTATTTAAAACCTGTAAGGGAATATAGGGACACCTAGGAG
>JASDQU010301392.1:14008-25423 GCA_032191745.1 Picea mariana
CATAGAAGGAGAAGCATACCAAGGTTTGTTCTTTGAGTTTGTGTTGAGATAGTTCATTTTTCATTCATTCCTTAATTTATCACAAGCCTAATTATTTTTTATGATAGCAGGGTCTTATTGTAGACAACAAGATTCAGGGTTGAATTACATCATTCAGACACTTCTTTTTCAGAGGTGTTGATATATCTTTGATAGTCTGTGTAGACTTGTCTGTTTGTGAATTAGTTTTAATGACTAACAAAGGCTATTGTGCAGAGTCGAGTGGGCAACAATTTGTGGCAAGTCGATCCAACTTTTAGAGGTCAGTTTTTTATTTTCTGTCAGAGGTCCTTTTGTATGTTTCAATGGGGACATCTAAGTTTGACTTTGGTCCAAAACTTCTTCATGAAATTTTGTAAAGAGAATGACTCTTTGATGAATTGGAATGAAATAAATGATTGCTTTATGTCTCATCTGTCTTGATTATCGACTTGGTGTCTTTACTTCTGTCTCTCCATTTATTTCAGCAACTGTTATATTCAAAAAATCATATAAATAATGAATTTTCCAGCATGCTTTTATTTATAAAAGGACTAGCCTAAGCACTTATAATCAATACTTGTGAGTTAGGATATTAATTTTGATGGCTATAAATATAGGTTGATATTCCCGTCTATTTTTCTTTAGCCAAGCAGAATCTGAAAATGCTTGAGTAAGATCATTTCATATCTTTTCCTCAATAGGACTCTCCTTGCAAACTCTTGGTTCTTGTAGGTCCACAGAGGTCGGTATGAACAATATATAAAGGTTTTGAGGTTGAGTATTCTTTTGTCTTGAACGTTATTCTAGTTTGTTTCCCTAGTTGACAATGTCTACACATAGGATTTGAGGGCTTTATGATCTTTGGCAAGTTTCTTACTGCACCAAGATTGTTGTCCTTCACTAAATTGTCAAAGTTAATGTGCCCCAACCTTCTATGCCATAGCCAACTTTCATCTACTAAATTTATATGAAACTCCTCATTCAATTTTTTATTTATTATATATACATTCTCAGGAGTTCTAGGAGCAGTACCAACCAATTTTCCAGAGTCCTCTCTCCTAATCTCACATTTCTGGGAATCAAAGATGCAAATGTGCCCCAGATCACAAGTTTGGCTGACACTTAATAGGCTAGGTTTCAATTTTTCAACAAGCAACACATCCTTGGATTTGTCTTTTCCCAAACTCACAGTCTCTTTCCCAAGTATGTTGCCTGAAGCATTGTCACCAAATGTAACTTTACCCTTTTGTTTCTTTAAGTTCAAAAACTTGCCCTTGTTTCTTGTCATATGTTTTGAGCACCCACTGTCAACATACTAGAGATCTTCTTTATATTGGGCTTTCAAGGCAATGAGACATTCCTCTTTTGATGTTTTTTTCTTTCCAAAGCTTCTTTTACTCTCTAATGAACTTTGGTTTTTCTGAGACTTCCATTAATCTACAACTACTGTCTTTATGTCCATAATTATGACATCTGAAGCATTCTAGGTTGCCTTCTTGTAGAGGTGCAAAGGAGTTATAGTTTCTACTTTTAACTTGATTTACTGTTTGGTTATCTTTAAGGTTATAGTTCTTAACCCTAAAGTTTTCCCTTCCGTATGCTCTACAAGTCATAGCTTTGTGTCCGCAATTAGATCATGCAAAGAAATAACCAAAGAAAATGTGAGGATATGTGTTTTGATAAACCTTCTTTGGTGTTGTATTATATTCTTTCTTGATGGGTGGAAGTAGTCCTTTGGAGTTCTAATCATTACTTGTCTTTTCTTCATCTTTCTTCTTGAATGTACTAAGGAGAGCAGCTACATAAGATTTTGAGTTAACTTGGTTTTCTTCTTGAGAATAACCTACTCCATTTTTGTTACTTAAATCCCTTTGTGTGGTAATAATATTATCTAAGATTTTAGAGCTATTTTCATATCTTGTTTGAATGATTTTTGCATCAAGTTCTTTTCTTAGGTGAAATATTTCTGCCTCCATTCTTTCACAGGTTATTTGTTTCTCTTTAAGAGACTTTTCAAGACTTTTTTCCATCCTATTTGCTTCTAGGATTTGATTTTTCAGGTTGCTCATGAGTTTCGCCATCTCTTTTTCTTTTTGTTCAAGTTTTTCCTTTTGTTCAACTACAAAACTTTTCAGTTGTCTATATATGGTTTTGTATCTTCTTAATTAATCCAAGGCATTGAGTAGTTCTCCTTCCATATTAACCTCTGCTTCAACTTCTAACTCTTCCTCATGCTCAATTTCTTTTATCTCATTAGGCTCTTCAATACCTAGAAAAAGGACTTCATCATCATCACTATCACTAGACTCTAATGAACTGTTGTTTTCTTCTTTTGAGTAAAAATTATTTTTCCCTTTGTAAAACTTTTTCTTGTAGTTGGGTTTTTCCTTCTTCTTGTATTGTTTATTTTTGTCTTCTTTATCTTCAGGTTCCTCCTTGGGATAGGGACACCTGGAAGCAAAATGGCCAACCTTGCCACAATTGAAACATTTGAAAGGCAGCTTGCCTTTGTACTTCCCTGATCCCTTCTGAAGTTTTTTAATAAAATTGGCTTCTTCTACATCAGATTCTTCATGATGGCTGGATTGAGGTTTTTACTTCTGATTTTTTGTTTTCTTGAGGACCTTGAAGGTTGCCTCTCCTTGTGGGAGATTTTCATGACCTAATCTTAACTCATAGGTTGTGATGATTCCATACAATTCATCCATGGTGAGTTTATCTAGATTCTCTCGATATTCAAGAGTGGACACTTTAGGATTGTATAGCAAGGTGGTGTTCTTAGTATTTTTTCAACTAGCTCATTGTCTGACACTTCTACTCCCAAACCTCTGATTGCATTAATAATATTATCAACTCTTTCAAAGTACTCTAAGATATTTTCTTCATCCTTCGTTTTTAGACCTTCATATTGTACTTTGAGAGTCTGAATTTTGGCTCTCTTTACCTTGGAATCTCCTACATATATAGTTTCCAATTTATCCTAGAGTTATTTTTCATTTTGACAGTTTAGTACTTTAGCAAGGATCTTCTTACTCAGTCCAGCTTGTAGTGTGTTTAAAGCCTTTGCATGTTCCCAAAATTTCTTCTTGTCTTTTGCTTCTGTGGGAGTGACTTTTGGAACATTATATCCTTTTTCAACTAATGTCCATACTTCCAGTCCAATGGACATCAAATAGATTTTCATTCTAACACTCCAAAAAACATAGTCTTCACCATCAAATAGGGGGAATTTTTTATGACATCTTCAACTGTTGATCCATGCCGATGTATATTTATCTTCAAGTGATTTAAACCCTTAGTGAAGAGACCCGCTCTGATACCAATTGAAGGACCAGACCTTGTCACTAAGAGGGGGGCGTGAATCAGTGACAGAATAATTTTATCAATTTTTCTTCTATTAATGCAATCAATAATTTAACACAATATTTATCTTGGAACCCAAATGGGAAAACCACAAACACTTTTCTATTAACTGTAAAATTATGTTTTTACAAGCTACATAGAAGGAATATGTTCTTCCTCTTGGATCAGCACCAACTAGTAGGAGGCTTTGACCCCTTGTTTAGTCAGCTACAACTGACAAGGAAGCACCTACTCCCTTTGTTCACCAGCACCAACTTGTAGGAGGCTTTGAGCCCCTATTTAGTTAATTGAAAATGACAAGGAAGCACCTACTCCCCTGCAAGCTCCAACCTTCCCTTGCACCACCCAACCACCCTTAATTTATGAATCTGAAAAACTTTTGTACCATACACTAGATTGCATAACTACTTTGTCTCCTTATGTTCTTGATCTTCAATAAGTCATTGACAGGAACCTTAGAACTAATAGTTCTTCATCTTGGACTCTGGTTTTGTTTTGATCTTCTTCAATGGAATGCAGAGACACATTCTTCTCACCATTGTTTCTCGTTTACATATTCTTCCAACTGGTGTGAGCTATGAAACATTGTGTCCCTTTGTTTGGACCATCGCACCCCTTCATTTAACAATAATCTCGTTTGTTTTTCTTTATCTGAATAATATTGAGAAGCCCTTTCAATTTAATGTAAATGTTTTTCATTAATCGATCAAAAATATGGATCGATTTCATTTAACTTAATTTCAAATCTCTGCAAATACTGCAGAAATCGAGTTCTGCTGAGGCATTTCCTTCAAACCATTTTCATATGACTGACAATGCAAAACCACAGGCTTATCAACTTAAGCGATGTCTTATCTTTTACCTTTATTTCTCTTATTCCGTATGACCACAGGTGGTGACCAGGTGCTAGGCCAAGCGAGTTCTTAATCACTTATCAAAATCAACAGTCACGTTTTAATCTCCCGATGAGATGGACGATTCTTGTTTACTTCGAGAATTCAGGACTTCATCCATCGCGACGTCCAGCCTCTTTACAAATATCTCGAACAATAGACACATGTCCATAATCTTCAACAGTTGAGAATGATCCCGAAGTGTTCTTCATATTGGACGACTCATGTCCACTTCAAGACTTCGGGACTTAGGTCATTTTCTAGTGGTGAAAACTTCCAGAGTGATGTAACTTGTTGACATGGCACTCTCAATGTGAGTGATGTGTGTCTTATCCTCGTGACTTCAGAACTTCAGCCTTCGAGACTTCGGGTAACTCGATTTCTCCACTTCCCAGTTCTCCCGAAGTGAGATTCCCCAAAGTGTAAACCTTGAGTAACTTGACTTAATCCAATGGTCATTCTTTAACCCGAAAAGGCTTAACACGATCCAACGACTGTCGGGAATTTGGCTATTCGGAATTTTGGGCCTTTTTCCTTGCTTATCCTATCCTTCTACTTTCCTCGATCTGACGGTCATGACATATTCCAAAGTGTTTCCTCTGATCATCCGACTTACGTCTATTTCGGGACATTTGTGGCTTACTCTGTCCTTCTACTAAACATGATCTGATAGTCTTGATATGATCTGATCGTTGACTAGTCCTGCAACGATCCTTCTCTTGTAATATGATGGTCTAGATTAATTGCGGGATTGGGAATAACAGATTGTTTAATTCTGCTTTTACTCTCTGCAATCCATCCATGTCGTTGATCTGGCACTTTCCCTTCTGAGTTTCATGTGCGTCATTTCTTCTGAGCTTCTGATTTTCAGTCGCTAACCCTTCTGAGATTTTTAAATCTCTATGTACTGTCATACTGTTTGACATCAATGAAAACACTTAATGACACTATGTCCAACATTCTCTGAAGTTGAGAAATTTAGTTCTAAAACATATACACAATGTGCCATACGTTGGACATCTAGGATACTAGAAGACAATTCCAATTGTAAGAGACCAATATTTTTGGTCTGGAATGAAGAAAGACGTGGTAGATTATATAGCCATATGCATGGAATGTCAGAAGGTAAAGGATGGGCATAGACATCCAACGTGGTTACTACAACCATTGCCCATTACTGAATGGAAATGGGAAGTTGTTACTATATTTCATTACCAATTTTCCTAGAACAACAAAGCAAAATTATTCCATCATGGTAGTGGTGGACAAGCTTACAAAGACTACACATTGTATTCCAATCAAGATGAATCATAAGCTAGCCAACATTGCATAAATTTACATGAAATAAATTGCCAGGCTACATGCAGTGCCCAAGGAAATAGTGTTCGACAATGATCCCAAATTCACATCTAATTTTTTGAGAGGGTTATTGTTGTTGGGAAAAACACCCTACGGACTAGAAAACTAGGGTCAGACTTGCATGCAGATTTTGACCGAAAAGAAACTACTTTTTTACCTACAACTCAAGATTTAAACCCCTCTTTCACAGTAAATGCATGGAAAAGGACCACTAACCTTATTACCGGCGTTCGATGTAGATCCTCCGTTGCTCTTCGATTACTTGCTTGCGTTGCTCCTTCCACAAATGACTTGCACTCAAGACAAACAACAACTATGCATGCATGTTACTTCTCTACTCAAGGGTTAGAAATCAAGAATAAATTAACCAAACCATAGACAATTCATGCATTGGGACGGGAAAAGTATTCTTTTTATTACTGAAAGTGAATCAACTTACAAACAAAGCTGAGACCAGCCACCGCTCCTTGAACCTGATCCTGGGCTCCTCTTCTTCTGTCCTTCAACTGCTTTGCGTTAAATCTCCTTTGGCATGAGGAAAGGCTAAAGGGTTGGGACAATGGATTACGTAAATGGGCAGAGTTTCTTCGCTATATTTTTTCCTCCTCCAAATGGTACCCCTACCCCTTCTTTTATAGGCTAGAAGGAGATAGGGTTTTGGACGAACCCTCGGCCATGCATGGTCGGGAGTTTCAGTTAATTGACCCATAGCTTTTTGTTCCATTGGCAACTTTCCTTTTTTCATGCTTTGTTAGGTACATGCGGGCTGTAGTGAGTCAGCCAGTGTGCACACACGTGCAGTAATGGGTTAGGGCGCATGGGCCTTGACACAAGAGGATTTTCAAAGAGTTGTTCAGCAGAGTTTTGGCAAAGAAGGGATATGAGTTGGCCTGATGACAGGTAAGCATGTGTGGTGCAATTTAGGGTTATAACAGTTATTTAAAGAATTTGGGACAAATTTAAATTACAACACATCATATCATCCAGATTCAAATGGATAGACAAAGAGGGTCAACCAAATGATTGAAGATATGCTTAGAATGAATGTCATGGAAAATCCTTCCAAGTGGGAAGATTATCTTCAATTAGTTGAGTTTTATTACAAAAATGGGTATCATGCATAATTGCAGATAAGACTATTTGAAGGTGAGCCTATTTGAAGCCTTGTATGGTAGAAAATGCAACAAACCAATGAGCTCAGATAACCCAACAAATAGAGTTTCTATTGGGATAGAACTGATGGGATAAATGGAGGAGAAGATGTTAAAGATCAGATAGAATTTAAAGGTATATCAAGATAGGAAAAAGAGCTATGTGAATAAAGGCAAGGCACATAGGGAATTCAAAGTAGGAAAGCATGTGTTTTTAAATGTAAAGGCTAAAAGGAGCTCACTAAAACTGGGAAGCCCAAAGTTGGCTATGAGATAATATGGGTCATTTGAATTCCTAGGTAGAATAGGCCCAGTTGCATGCATTCTTTTATTGCCTACATCCATGAGAATTCATAATGTGACTCATGTGTCTTTATTGAAGAAGTATGTGCCTCATCCTAACCATGTGATTGATTGGACTACAATCTAGGTGGAGCACGAGGGGGACTTTCAGGTGGAGATAGTGCACATTCTAGACTCGAAATTCAAAGTGCTCATGAACCAAGCCATCGGCCTAGTAAAGGTCCAATGGACTTGTTATGATCCTAAAGACTCCATGTGGGAGCACAAGGAGACCATGCAAGAGGAGTATTCACAATTTTTTGTAAATTTTGAATAAATTTGAATGTGCATTTGTATATAAGTGTACGGAGACTTCATTTTGGCAGCTGGAGTTCCTAGAGCCACAACCTTGAGACTTCCTATCCGACTTGTTCTAGAGCTCCGAAAGGAAATTGGCACAACCTAACAAATTGCACTGCATAAAAGGGGGTACACTTCCTTGGGTTGTGTAAGTTGAGGGGAATGAGAGTTGTTGGTTGGAATTACTATAAGAGTCACTAAACTACGAAGTTATAGAGTACTGTGATGTAAATTTTTGTATATATGAACATGTACACCAGTATGGTGATGTGCACAGAGGAAGGTGCAAAATGTAGGGGGAGGGAAATGTAACACCTCAATTTTTAATCCCTAGATTAGTGATGTATATTTTTAAATGCAATGTATGGTCGTGTGCCAAGTGATGTAATATATAAACAATGTACATTAAATATAATAAAATAAAATACATCACATGTTGGAAATGGATAAGGACGAAGTCATGGGGGATAAGTGAAATTGTTGTTGTAAGCATTTTTGTTACAACTAGAATTCCTAGAGTCCCCAACTAAGATATTTTTTGGCTAATCCCTGGAGGGAAGTCGGATAGCTCGAGGGACTACATGGAAGAGAAGGGAATCTAATTCCTTGGGTTGTATAGGTTGAGAGGAAAGGCACCAAGTGGATTGGAATTTTTGTAGGAAATATCTTGTTGTGAGTTTTTACTAGGTATTGAGTTATTAAGTGGTAAATAACCATACATAAGAGTCATTCTTTCTTGTGGATTCATAGACCCATCTCGAGGTGACCCGATTCTAAGAGAACTAGAAAAATAGATTCTATGGTTAGGTGGAATATCTGTAGTTTGTAGCCAGTTTTGTATATTGTTCATTAAGATAAGTCTTTCAATCACTATTCTTATTTACATTTTAATGTTATGCTTAAATGTTGTGTTTTATTATTGCATTTTACTATGTGCTATGAGTGTTTTTATGTTGTTGTGTATGATTAAATGGGATACATTCAGGAATTTTAAATTAATGATAGTTACATGGGCATTTTTATCATGAGGAATGCATTTATTTGTAATGGGTATCAGAGTATTTCATTTTTGCATGGTAATGGGTACATTACATCTCCTCCCCTATATTTATTCAAATAATATTTCTAAAAGGATACCACTTATTTTAGTATATATTGTGGAAGGAAGAGGATTTGTTACCCTATTTTAAATCTAAATTCTTCTGCATACCTTGAATGATTAAACCACGATGACATAGATTTCATTTTTTTTTTAATCAAAGTTGGATAATATGAATTGTGCTTTCTTTATATTTGTAAAATCTAACATATTTGAGCATAAGTAAAAATATCCAACTAAGCCAACTCAAAATTTCCCTTAAGGAATCTGTCGAAGGAATTTCTAATGTCTTTAAGTGCTAAAGGATGCCAAAAGGGAAGTGGTAGATTTGGTAGGCAAACCTAAACTGATATTTTAGATAAAATCATAGTGGAGGGGTTGTGTTAGAGTCATATAGTTCATAGTATCAAATGGTGATTGAATATTTTTCTTTCAGTGATTTTATATTGTAAATAATATTACATTCTACAAATGATTTCCAAAAGAAAAAGATAAAGATAAAAAAAAATAATGTAAATGAAAAGAGGGTAGAAAAGAAAAGAAAAAAGGAGAAAAAAAAAAGAAAAAACAAGAAAACCCCATGAAAAGAAACATAAGTTTGAATCATACAGTTTAATCGTGATCAAACAATTTTCAATTTTTGTTGTTAGATTAGAGAATAATTTTAGCCAAACCATTTAATCTTGGCTAAAATAGTTAGGTAGAGGAAGAAATTAATCCAATTGTTTAAGATGGATTAATTAGTTAGAGGCATAGGATAGAATATAGGTTAGATCATTTTTCCCTTCAGAGGAAATTAAACAGGGTCTGCACATTAAACTGCACCCTAATTTGATGAAAATAAGTTAGATTAGTATAAGAAAAAATAAAATGAGAATGTAAGGGTTTCAAAAGCAAATATTTTGCTTTATGGTGCATATTTTTTAACCAAAGTCAGAAAAATGACCAGACAGTTTCTCTTGTAGCGCATAAATTACGCGCAGATCTTCCCCGACGGCCATCATTTGTTTTTGCCCCTCCCGACCTACCTACCTTTATTGGCAGAAGGGGAGTGTGAAAAGTTGTTTTCCCTGCTCCGACCCCACCTAACGTGGCACTCCCTCATTGTTTCGCACCCCCCCCCTCTAAAATCCACCTAACTCACTCTCGATACCACCCATTTCCTCACTACTTCCCCTCTCCCTACACGACACCTATCCCCACACCTCTTCTCCGTTAGCGAATTAACCCCTTCCCCGAGGACCGTTAGTTGTCTCGTAACGGTCTCACACCCTAACGGATATCCTTGCACATACAAAAAAACCTCGTTCCCCCCCCCGTTACACTATTTGTTGACTGAGAACCCATGAAGACCGAGCAAATCTTGTTGTTAAACTACCACCACCATCACTTACCTTCAACTGGCGAGCTATTTTCCCTGTAATTACAACATTGATAACATATTCTATTATCAGTTTCTCAATTATGGCTCCCAAAGGCAAGTCTTTCGACACCTCTGAAAATCCAATGGTTCCCCCTCCAATTGACCTTGACCACATTCCTCTGGCAGAAAAAGATTATAAAGTTGCAAAGCCTAATTGTGAATTCGATTTATTTGAATTACACTACTGGCTGAAGGATAATTTCCTTGACTAGAGTGGCGAAATTGGACTCTGGGAATCTAATTTACCCCTCTACATGTTTCCCCAAACCTACCCTTTCCATGAATTCTTCCTTAAATGCCAAGCCAAAGAGCCATTACATCTCGCAATGGTGAAATTTTGTTTACAATTACTACTAAGACCATTAACCAAATGTTGCAAATCCCTCAAAACAACTCCACCACCCCTTTCTCTGTTGAAACCCTAAATGAATTATATCAGAAATTGACCTTTTCCCAGAGAACCCAAATTTTTGTAATTTTCCTCCCTGAAGATGCCCAACTGCCTAAGAAAAAACCACCATACCCCTCTTCTATTTTCCCAGAGAAGGCTAATCAGATTATCTCCATGCTCTCGTGTCTATTAGGTTATTATTCTGATCAATGGGTAGATGAACCTATTTTAGGTTTTCTATCCATTTTCTCTACAGAAGAAAAGGTTTCTATGAACTTCAATTTTAGTCAATTCTTGGCTGACAACATTCATGAACAATTTCTTAAGTTTAAAACTGAAGGAATGTTCAAGTATTCATCAATTTTGGTTTACATGTTCATATTCTATCAAGCAGATAGGTTCCCTTTCGCACTCCAGAAGCTAAATGAACAAGGAATCTCACAATCAGACATCTTTTGGACTTCATTGGTGAGAAAGAACTCAGTGGAGTACAGTTTCAAAGATTTTATTGATCAATTCATTTATCCAGCTACTTGTTTACTGAGAAGCAATACAGAACCCAGGGTCGGTGAAGAAATTCAGAATGTTTTACATCTAACTGAGTTGGCCATGACAGGTGACTGGTATTTATACCAAAATTATACAGAAATAACGATGTATGGATGTGAGCTGCCACCATATAGCTTGCCTAAATACCTCCCAATGAGGATTTTTGCATTGGAGTACATAAGACAGATGATAAATTCAGATGAAATCCACTTTGTAGCAGCCAAGAAGAAATCTCGGTTCAAAATTAAAACTCAAATACGACCATTTATTTGTAACAATAGAGCAGCAGGTGAAGAAGCATACATCCTCTTAAAACAGATGAAGTTTCCTCTTAGCTTTACTTGGTCATATGACCCTTTTGGCATTATTTCTGAGCTGAGGACCAAACAAAAGACCACTCCCTATGTGCATACACAAAGGCCAGAGTTGAAAAATACATGAACCAAGCTGAGTGGGAAGAGAAAACCTTGCAAGAAGCAGAAGAACACCTTTTGTCTATGACCACTTCACAGACCATCACACCT
>JASDQU010301393.1:3404-13913 GCA_032191745.1 Picea mariana
CCTCGTCACCGTCCGTTCGCCACTTCTTGTCAAGTCTCCCAATTATCACGAAGGCCTCCACATCCTGTTGATACAGAGTCGACCGGGGTCTTTCCCAATCTCAGTGAAGTAGTTATTGCGACAGTTGATGGTGGTTGAACATCGTTTCCTCCATAAATGGAAAGTCCAGAATTGACTGCAAGCTTGTCAATTCTTTCACAGGTCCTTTGGAGCGCGATTGCGTCTGATGGAAGTTCACGACTGTCCAGAGACTGTATGCGCAGTAAACATGCAGACGTAATGTCTTCAATGTGATGTCTCGAGTTGACTGCTGGGGCTTTGTTTCAAGTATATATAGGCATTTTTGCCACTTTTGTAAGGATCGATGGTTGAGCTGAGCTCCCAGGTTGTAAAGTTTTAATGAAGCATTGTTGTTCTGGATATATATGAACTTTGGAGACTTCTTGCCTTATGAATGCCAGTTTCTCTCATGTCTTTGTTTACACTGTGTTAGAGAAGCTCGGAATTGGAGGATCCAATCGAGCTGTAGCTATTATAGGATGATGTTGTAATGGATCACTGTAATAGTTACAGAGCCTCCAATCGGTTTTTGTGATTTCCTCAACGCTGAATGACTTGGAATTGGAGGACCCAGTCAAGTCTTCTTTCAGTTTCTTGAAGCCCTGAACCAGGAGGATCCTGCTATCAGATTTTTTCTCCTACAAACCACTACAAGCCTGTTGCCCAGAGCTGTTTGTTCACTTTCTCCTAAGTCTTCCACCTGTTCATCTTTAAATCAACCCATTGGCTGAAGTTAGGATTCCAGACCTCCTCTGTTCTTTACGTACCATACTCAGTCCCTGAGTTAGGGTGATACCTCCTAGAGCCATTATCTCCATTTGATCACCCTTTATAAGCAAATCGTGACATAAAACTGATGGGCGTTGGGCTCTTCTCCTGCAAGCAATCCAAGAGTGACTTCTGACGCTAACACATGCCATGTGTCCCTCACTTGCAAGTCCATCCACCGAGGCAGGCTAATAAACATGACAAGACCCAAGGCTTCTCACACATGTTCAAGCATGCGAGGACGATGGGTAATGAAGGCTAAGGTTTAATTCATCATAAACAGGGTGGGATTCTGAACAATTTGACCTTAACTCGATGGGAGGAAGGTGGCCAACTCAGCTTTAATTCAACATTGAATTTCAAGTTGGTGTTTGGCCTTGTTTCCACTTTGTATGCTCTTCTTTTGCTGAGTTCAGATAGTGCACAAGAGGTGGCTCCTAGCAATTTTGTTATCCCTTGTAACATCCTCTAGCCCAACCAAGGTCCATTACGGGTGAAATACTCATAAAAACTAAAAAAAATTGCTATCTAATTAATTAATTGTAGCTTCTAGCTACAAATTACAACAAGGTTTAGTTATTTTTTGTTACCATTAATTAAATGCATCTACAACATTCTAAAACAGACATGAAATTCAACTAATCAACTCCAATACAACAACGTATAAATTCGTTCTCATGCTCAGAGTAAAAAACAACAATTAAACACATAATATAACACAAGAACAATATAAAATAATTATATGTTATAAACAAGTGTGCAACCAACTGCTTGGGATGGACGTTCCACCCAACCATAGACTCGTCATTCCAAATATCAACAACAAGTCACCCACGTGATGGGGCTAGTAATCCAAAAAAGAGGGTGGTATTTCACTATCCACTCACAACTCATAAATCCCACAACCCACTGATATTCTCCTACAACTATCCCGATTTTCCACCCCAACCCAGGGAATGTACCCCTTCACTGATATCGGTCCCTTGGGAATCCCATTCACTTATCAAGGTCTTTTTGGCATAGGTAACCAAGAATCTCTCTATTGGGAACTCAGGGAACTCACTGCTAGGAAAACTACCAACAAAACAACATCAAACACTTTTTGTTACAATGCAACTCACATAGGATTTCACTCTTCATGCCTGACAACCTAGCTCTTCAATATTTAGTACCAAAATGCTCCAAAAACACTCCAACATGCTTTAGAATTTGCCCTCCATGGATGTTCCAACTCCAAGCTCTCTTTCCTACTCCGTACTTATTGTTCATGCAGAAAAAATGAATGTGTAAAAACTGTTGTAACAACCCATACGGATTTTCCTCTCCTTTAGTTGCCTTCCTTGCCTCACACACATGGGAGACAATTTGTTGCGGGTCGTGGAGGAATTCAACTCATAGGTAAGATGTCGGGCAATATCGATTCAACACGCATTGCATTAATCCCAAATTTGAACTTTACTTATTCCTTTGATGAGTTTCACCCCATTGCTTGTATACAATTATAGCTAAAATCATAGCCATTTGACTCAAGCCCATTATGTCCAATGTTATTTCTCCGGAGCAATTTGACTTTCTCAAAGGAAGCCTTATTCATGAAGCTATTGGTTCCACCCAGGAAGAACTACACTCTGTTAAAACTTAGAAGAGACTCGTATCAATGATCAAAATAGATCTCTTAAAGTCATATGACCGAGTTTCATGGTTGTATCTTCAGTTGCCACTTTTACACACTGGGTTTGAGCTCCCTTTTGTAAATTGGATTATGTCTTGTGTTTTGTCTATTTATTTTGTTGTATTGATTAATGGTGTTGGGTCGTCATTCTTTAAGTCTTCCCAGGGGCTCCACCAGGGATGTTCACTATCTCCCTATCTGTTCTTGCTTGTGGTGGATGGTTCAAGACAATGCATGTTTTTCAAGGGATCAAGATGGGTAGAAATGAATATTTAACACATTTATTGTTTGCAAATGGCATTCTCATCTTCTACTACTGTACGAAAGTAGAAGGAAAGGTCGTAAAAAATATTCTAGACTTCTTTTGTGGGGCCACAGGCATGGTCATAAACTTATGTAAGTCTTCCATGTACTTTCCTGAGTTTGAGGTGGCTTCTCACCAGTACATGTCTGCTCTTTTCTCTCTTCCTTCTCATAATCTACATGGAGGACTTAAATACCTTGGTTATAATATCAAGCCCAATAACTATGGTTTCGATGAATTGAAATGGATTCTTTGTAGGATTAAGAAGAGAATAAATATCTAGCGCAACCAATGGATTTCTAGGGGAGGAAGGTTAACTCTTATTAAATAAGTTATTGAAGCAATTCTCGTTTATTGACATCTCTTGGTGCAAGTTCCGAAAGGAATTCTTTCTCGCATCAGGAAATTGTGCTTGAATTATCTTTGGAAAGGAAATTTAGAATACCTTGGCTCTCACTTGGTCAGCTGGAAGGTATTGTCTTGATCAAAGGATAAAGGAGGCTGGGGACTCAAAGGCCTCTCTGATTTTTCCAAGGCTTTGGCGGCTAAGTCCTTGTGGGTCTTCCTAACTCAAGATAGCTTATGGAGATGTATCTTGTTAGATAAGTACATTTATCCTGATTCTATATTGGATTGGATTCAAAGGCCCCTAGAATTTATTCATAATGCATCCAATCAATGGAGGTCTCAGATGGTGAGCTTCTCTCTCATAGGGAGGGCAAGTTTTTTKATTTGTGASTTCTAATTGTCAGACGTTTTTGTCATTGTACTTGTTTAGATAGTATTGGTCATACTTTTTTATGCCATCTCTTGGCATTTCAAACAATTTTTGGGTAGACAATATGCTAGTATTAGCTATCATTAGCCTTACTTGTTGGTCATTGTGAAATGTTGGTGTGACTAAGGATTGTAACTTTTTATCTCTAAAATAAAAGTTATGCTTTTTCGCGGAAAAAATAAAATATAAAGTTGATATTGAAATATTTTACTTAAGGTGGATATTGAAATATTTTATGTATTGCCGACATTGAAWTTTTTTTTTTTTAAGTGTCACATGTCAACTCCACATTAAGCACTAAATGAATTACACATGTCCCTCATACTGAGATGTAAAAAACACTCATTGACAAAATAWTTTTTTTTTACTTTCAATTACTACACACACAAAGTTGATATAAAAATATTTTACTTAAAGTGGACATTGAAATATTTTTTGATTATTAATATTTTTTTAAAATGTCATGTGTTAACTCCATGTTGAGCACATAAGGAATTACACATTTCTCTCATACTAAATTGTAAAAAGCACCTCTCAATGCAAAAATATTTTCTCAACAAAACAAAAATAATTTTCTAATTATATTTTAAAATATTTTTTTTTATAAATTTTTTGTATCCATAAAACAAAAATATTGTCAAACAAAGGTTTAAACAAAAAATATTGGATATTTTTCCACACTAATAAGCACTCAAAAGTTTTTTGTTTTTTGTTTTTTTTGTTTTTTTTTATTCGAGGTGAAAAATATTTATACTAAGAAATATACATATTGGAACTTCAAAGTAACTATCAGACTGCTTGTATGCTATTGAGTCGGGCCCAATGGTCTTCTCTCTGTTCTTCACCTTGACGGACTTAAAGACTGATCAAAACTATTACAAAGACTTAACAAAACGGTTACAAGAAAACTTTGATTGTTCATTATCATGTTAGCAAAAATCTGTTCATTATCTGAAGAATCAATCATTAGATTATAAGAAAAAGGAAATTTCTGGAAGGACTCGATCTTTGAAAAATTCCTGCAAGCTGAAAATTCCTTCGGACAAGGACATTGATTCTTTTGATAGGTCATAACACTTTTTGTTAATCTCTCGGTAAATATGAGTGAAGGAAGTCCACTGAAAATCCTCGATGAGTTATTTGATCTGGCTTAACAAGGATAGAAGGTGGATGTTTTTCACTTGGAATTTGTTCTTTTCCCATTCGATTACGACTTTAGAGTCCCCCATCATCTGTAATTTGGATACCCCATTTTGTTTTTCCTGATGCAATAGAATCATCAATGAAATGAACTCATCTTTCATATTGGATCAAAGACTAGGAGCACATCTAATATGATAAAAATGAGATGAGTTTAAGTAAATAATTGCCCCCACACCACACTGAGGTAGATGGCCTTGGCTAACCCGATCGAAGAATCCCCATGGGTCTCATATTCCAGAGTTGGAATTGAAGGGACTTGAGGGTTGACCAATTTTTTACTTGCATTCAAATTCCCTTATAACTTTCACAATCGGGTCAGACACAACCTTCACCATGACGAGCTACAAGTATGCTACATCATCCATAAACCATGTGTCAAAAATAATACTAACAAGTGCCTCCAACCATGTACCAAGTATGTACCAATCATGTATCAAATACACATAAACTATGACTCATCAAGATGTACCAACATCATCAACTATACACCTCATGTATGTGTCGACTCTTCAACTACTTGTCTCAACCATGTACCTCAACCAAAATCCTTCATCAATTTCATCATCCAAATCTGATTTGTAACTCTGTAATAGACCTAGTGTATATGATCACATGCCTACAAACCTTCATTAACTTGAACAACAAGAGACTAGCATTTTCATCAAACTTTACTTTAGTCTCACATGACTAGTTTTGGATTAGTCAACAACCCCGACTTGAAATAATCATAACTATGTACCTGTAATGAATAAAGATCTAAAAATAGTACACAATGTTCTTCAATATGTTTTATGCAATTCCTCCAGGTGTCACTACTTGGAACCTCTCAGAAAAGGATTTATAACAAAAATGACATACCTTGTTGAATTTTGGCTTATTCTAGAGAGTGAACTTGTAGAGTGTGCCCCGCACAGAATATCTGTTGTACGGATCTAAAAATTGTACGCATAATACTAAAAAATTTACTCTAACCAATACATTTGGTCTTCCTAAATTTGGATCTTTTATGAAGAAGTTATAATGTTTTTACCCGAAACACCTGTTTTAGACTAGTTTCAAGACTAGCCACAAACCCTATTTTTCACGGAGTGTAACTCCAAAAATGCAACGACCCACAAGATAAAATTTGTACCACAGCTACTTGGATATGTTTCCTCAATGGATTCCCAATTTCACGGTCTGAATCATTCTATAAAAAAAGTTATTTCAAAAATGGTGAGATGACCTGTAAATAACATACCTTAGAAAACATCATCAAAAGAATTTATCCTCCCTTGAATTTCAACCTTCTTTACTTCACCTTCCCTCTGAAATTCGACTTAGATATCCTTTGGTTACCTCAGTCACATGTAGATATTCAATATTCTCAAGTTTGATTAAAATTGTAGAGCCTTGCCTCTTATTTATACTTTCGTGTAGCTTCCTCAAGGGGGTACCTTTTAACCATCTTAACCCACTTTCTTTATTTTAGGGTTAACCCAATTCTAATTTCTCCATTAACTTTATTATTTAAATAATTTCTTTTGTATTCACTTTGAATTATAGTACACTCATCAATTCAATTTATTATTTACCTTATAAAATCTCTTAAACCACTTTGACTACTTTGACCTTTTGGGGCTTCTAGATGACTCATGAGGGTTCTCCAACTTCACATGGCCATAAATCTCTAACCGTGAGGAGTTATGTGACGTTACACATACCAATCGAAATGGAATGACATGTACTATCCATCTAGAATATTCTTGCCTACAAATATATCAAAACTCGTACCATTATCCATGAAAAACCAAACCTGGGTTCTCCAACTTCTCATGGACATAACTCTCTAACCATGATGAGTTATGTGACGTTCCACATACCACTGGAAATGGAATGACATGTACTATCCATATAGAATAGTATTACCTTCAAATATATTAAAACTCATACCATTATACATGAAACAACCTTGGGTCCATTACCCAAACCTTTGTGCTACCATAATTCGCTACCAGACTTTCTCCAAGGGTTTAAATCAATCACTAAGGGTTAAAATAAATCTACAATATCACTCTCCAATCATTGAAATCAATGAAAACCAACAATCCATACCAATTTTCCATCAACCTAAGCCAACTGTCTAATAATCTCCCCCTTTGACATTGATGGAAACACTTGGTCGTGATAACATTCATGCTTATGCTCCTCATAAATGTTTCTATATCTCCCCCTTTGAAATCAATGGCAAAGGGTATATCCCTTTGGGGCTTCTCCCCCTGACTGAACTCTCCTTGGGACTGCTCCCCCTTACTGAAATCTCCTTGGGGCTGCTCCCCTAGTCTACATGCCTTTGATTTTTCTTTGTGTTTATAAGTCTATGATTACTCTCTCTCCCTTCATATGAATAATATCTCCCCTTTGAAAAAGGGTATGACTCTGAATTCATATCGCTCATTCTTCCCTTGTGACAATCACTCCCCTTGGAAACATGCCTCTATGCTCTCTCTCCAAGCATTTATCTTTGCATCTGATAAATCTCCCCCCATTTGTCATCAATGGCAAATGTATCTTTCCATCCGGGGTTTCTCCCCCTAACAAAACTCTTCCTGAAATTGATCTCCCAACATGAATTGTTCTATTTATGGTGCTTCCTCATGTACATCTAAGACATATAAGATAAGCATTCGAAAGCATTCATTTTGGAGTAGAAATTACTCATTGTCTCTGGTGAAGATACTCAAAGGCTTCCCGTGGAAGCGGTTTTGTAAAGATGTCTTCCACTTGTTCTTTTGTGCCCACATATTCAACTCTGGTGTTCTTCTCTGCAACCTATTCCCATAGAAAGTGATACTTGATTGGAATGTGCTTCGTCTTGGAGTGCATCATCGGGTTCTTTGAGATAATTATGGTGCTTGTATTATCACAATAAATTGGAATGGGCTCATCATACTCAACCTGTATATCTAAGTAGAACGTTTCTCCACTGGTGCTTCATCGGTCATCAATGCAACCTGCCCAATCTGCATCTGTGTAGGCAATAAGTGATAGATCCTTTCCTTTTGGATACCATAATCCAAACTCTTCTGTTCCTTTGAGATATCTAAAAATCCTCTTTACTGCTAAGACATGGGATTCCTTTGGTTCTGCTTGAAATTGTGCCACCTATCCAACTATCTGCATTATATTTTCTCTAGATGTTGTCACATATATTACGCTACCAATCATTGACCTGTATTGCCTCTAGTTTGTAGACTTTGAATCATCATATTTTCTCAACTTGCAACTAGTTTTCATAGGAGTGGTAACTGGTTTGCAATCTTCCATTCCAAACCTCTTTAGCATTTCTTTGAAATACTTAGTTTGAAAAATAAAATTTCCTTGTTTTCTTTGAAATATCTGAAGACCCAAAAAGAAGGATAGTTCTCCAATTAATGACATTTCAAATTCACTCTGCATATCCTTTGCAAATTTCAGGCTTAACCTGTCATTAGTACTTCCAAAAACAATATCATCAACATAAATTTCAATTAATAAAATACTACCTTGAGTTACCTTGATGTAGAGGTTGTTGTTTGTGCTTCCTTTCCATAGTTCGTAGGGATTTTTGTCATTGTTGTTTCTGAGCATTGCTCTATTTTGAATGTGAATTGTTGTATGCACTGCATGTGTCCAAAAAATATCTGTCAATTTGGAATCCATTAGCATTGTTCGAGCCATTTCCTATGTAATTATCATCCATTATGATAATGTTCCTTTATCTATGAACCACTCTTTGAACAAATCTATGAATCCATGCTCTCATCCATACTGTCCAAGACTCTACTTGCGTAACTGTCCATAATGCTGACCCATTTATCACTATACTATCATGAAGTCTTGATTAATCCATAAAATTGTACTTCCGCTAACTAACTGCTCTTGATCTGTCTTCTCAAACTCTGCAAGTGTCTCGAAGTATGGTTCTTTGGTCTGTCRCAACTATCGCATAGACTCCCCCTGTCTAATGTTCATATTACATGGGAGTCTCTACCGGATGGCTCATAARAATTTCTGCTTTGATGTGTATTCATCATCATCTTCATTGGTAGATCCTGTTAATGTTTATGCCATTATTATAGTTCTTTGCATTTCAATAGATAAGAGCAACATAAGAACAAGATCACTGAAAAATACACATTCACAAGAGACACAACATTTATCCCGGGAAACCCTCTAGGGGAAGAAAATCGTACAAAAAATTCCTTATCATAAATTGCTAATACAATGTTCAAGAGATAACTCAAACCAATACATATAGTCCTCCCCAAAAGATGTGCCACTCTTCTCCCTCTCTCCAACTGGTAAGTTGCAGCCTGCCTCTCAAGAATGAGCAAATGTGTTGTGTAATAAAGTGAGGCGCTAGCCTCTCTATATATACAAGACTGGAATGTGTGAAGGGTCTTCATTGGCATGGCTGACCTCTCACTCTGGGTGGGTAAACCCACCTTTAATTTATTTCTGGGTCTCAATAATAACTATTGGGGCTGACTTCTTATTCTGTCTATTACAATTGTCCGTTGACCAATCCGCAAAAGGGGATTTGGTCTTAATACAATTACCGACATGATTAATCCACAATGGGGATTAATCCTATGAATAAATTAACAATAATAATAAGAATACTCTTTGCAGTTACATTATTTCAACACTCCCCCTTAACAAGAAGGGTATTCTTCAACAACATCATGCGAGAGAGGTCTGCATCATCAGTGGCATCAAGAGGACAGTATCGTCAATATCATCTTGGAACATTGGCTAGCATATTTATGATCCATCAAATTTTTTCTTCATCGGCAGCATCATCATTCTCGAAAGAATGCCATCATCATCTGCATCAATATGTATCAGTAAAAATGATACCTCATCACAGCACTAGGCTGACACATCACAGTACTACACTGGCTCAATGTCATAGTTGATAAGCTGGTAGCTCAGTGTCAGTCACATCTTGCTTTACATCTAACAACGAGGTCAGAAGCAAGGAATCATCTTGCTTTATGTCTAACAACTAGGTCAGAAGCAAGGAACACATCATCATCTTGATTTATGTCTAACAACGAGGTCAGAAGTAAGGAATCATCTTGCTTTACATCTAACAACTAGGTCAGAAGCAAGGAACACATCATCATCTTGCTTTACGTCTAACAATGAGGTCAGAAGCGATGACTCATCTTACTTTACGTCTAACAACAAGGTTAGAAGTAAGGAATACACACAACATCATGCTTTACGTCTAACAACGAGGTCAGAAGAAATGACTCATCTTGCTTTACGTCTAACAGTGAGGTCAGAATCAAGGAATAAATATATACTCCCCCTTTCAGGGAGGGTCCTTTCGGACTATACCAAGATTATCTCGAAAGTGTTCAAACTTTACACGAGATAGAGGTTTGGTCAACACATCAACAACCTATTCATTCGTGCTAATGTACTGGAGCTTCAAGGCTCCTCTCTGTACCATGTTGCAGATGAAATGATAGTGGATCTCTATGTGCTTTGACCTGTCATGGAATACAGGATTCTCTGTCATCTTTATGCAACTCTGGTTGTCACATAGAATCACGGTTGCTCTCATCTCCAAGTCAAATAGGCTAGTCAACAAATTTCAAAGCCATATAGCTTCGTAGCTAGCAGAACATGCGGCAATGTACTCTGCTTCCGCTGTGCTGAGAGAAATACTGGATTGCTTCCTACTCTGCCATG